>PVKP010014239.1:0-53339 GCA_004027715.1 Plecturocebus donacophilus
GTTAAATAAACTAGGTATTTATGGAACATATCTTAAAATAGTAAGAGCTATTTATGACAAACCCACAGTCAATATCATACAGAATGGGCAAAAACTGGAAGCATTCCCTTTAAAAACCCAAACAAGACAAGGAAGCCCTCTCTCACCACTCTAATTCAACATAGTATTGGAAGTTCTGACCAGAGCAATCAGGCAAGAGAAGGAAATAAAGGGTATTCAAATAGGAAGAGAGAAGTCAAATTGTCTCTGTTTGCAGATGACATGATTGTATATTTAGAAAATCCCATCAGCTCAGCCCAAAAACTCCTTAAGCTGATAAGCAACTTCGGCAAAGTCTCAGGATACAAAAGCAATGTGAGAAAATCACAAGCATTCCTATATACCAGTAATAGACAGAGAACCAAATCATAAGTGAACTACCACTCCTGATTACTATAAAGATAATAAAATATTTAGGAATACAACTTATAAGGGATGTGAAGGACCTCTTCAAGGAGAACTACAAACCAAGGCTCAAGGAAATAAGAGAGGACATAAACAAATGGAAAAACATTTCATGCTCATTGATAGAATCAGTATCATGAAAATGGCCATACTACCCAAAGTAATTTGTAGATTTAATGCTATTCCCATCAAGCTACCATTGACTTTCTTCACAGAATTAAGAAAAACTACTTTAAAATTCATATAGAACCAAAAAAGAGTCCATATAGCCAAGACAATCCTAAGCAAAAAGAACAAATCTGGAGGCATCACACTACCTGACTTCAAAGTATACTACAAGGCCACAGTAACCAAAACAGCATGGTACTGGTACCAAAATAGATATATAGACCAATGGAACAGAACAGAGGCCTCAGAAATAACAACACACACCTACAACCATCTGATCTTTGACAAATCTGCCAAAAACAAGCAATGGGGAAATGATTTCCTATTTAATAAATGGTGTTGAGAAAACTGGCTAGCCATATGCAGAAAGCTGAAACTGGATCCCCTCCTTATACCTTATACAAAAATTAACTCAAAATGGATTAAAGATTTAAACATCAGATCTAAAACCATAAAAACTCTAGAAGAAAATGTAGGCAATATCATGCAGGACATAGGCATGGGCAAAGAGTTCATGACTAAAACACCAAAAGCAATGGCAACAAAAGGTAAAATTGACAAATGGAATCTAATTAAACTGAAGAGCTTCTGCACAGCAAAAGACACTATCATCAGAGTGAACAGGAAATCTACAGAATGGGAGAAAATTTTTGCAATCTATTCTTCTGGCAAAGGGCTAATATCCAGAATCTATAAGGAACTAAAACAAATTTACAAGAAAAAAACAAACAACCCCATAAAAAAATGGGCAGAGGGTATGAACACACACTTCTCAAAGGAAGACATTAATGCGGCCAACAAACATATGAATAAAAGCCCATCATCACTGGTCATTAGAGAAATGCAAATCAAAACCACAATGAGATACAATCTCACACCAGTCAGAAGGGTAATCATTAAAAAGTCAGGAAGCAACAGATGCTGAGGAGGATGTGGAGACATAGGAACACTTTTACACTGTTGGTGAGAGTGTAAATTAGTTCAACCATTGTAGAAGATAATGTGGTGATTCCTCGAGGATCTAGAACCTGAGACACCATTTAACTCAGCAATCCCATTACTGGGTACATACCCAAAGGATTATAAATTATTCTACTATAAAGACACATGCACACCTATGTTTATTACAGCAAGGACTTGGAACCAACTCTAATGCCCATCAATGATAGACTGGATAAAGGAAATGTGGTGGATATATACCATGGAACTGTGCAATCATAAAAAAGGATGAGTTCATGTCCTTTGCAGGGACATGGATGAAGCTGGGAACCATCTTCTCAGCAAACTAACATAGGAACAGAAAACCAAACACTGCATATTCTCACTTATAAATAGGAGTTGAACAGTGAGAACATATGGACATAGGGAGGGGAACATCACACATTGGGGCCTGTCAGGGGATGGGAGGCAAAGGGAGGGACAGCATTAGGAGAAATACCTAATGTAGATGATGGGTTGATGGGTGCAGTAAACCACCATGGCACATGTATACTTATGTAACAAACCTGCACATTCTGCACATTTATCCCAGTACTTAAACAAACAAAAAAAGAATAATATGGTTTACCATATTAAAAAAAATGTGGGCAAAGAACATGAATAGATCCTTCTCAAAAGAAGACATTTATGCAGCCAACAAACATGAAAAAAAGCTCAATGTCACTGATCATTAGAGAAGTGCAAATCAAAATGACAATGAGATACTATCTCATGCCAGTCAAAATGATGATTATTACAAAATCAAGAAACAACAGATGCTGGTGAGGTTGTGGAGAAATAGGAGCACTTTTACACTGTTGGTGGGAATGTAACTTAGTTCAACCATTGTGGAAGACAGTGTAGTAATTCCTCAAAGACCTAGAACCAGAAGTACCATTTGACTCAGCAATCTCATTACTGGGTATGTACTCAAGGGAATATAAATCATTCTATTATAAAGATACATGCACACAAATGTTTATTGTAGCACTATTCACAATAGCAAAGACATGAAATCAACCCAAATGCCCAACAATGATAGACTGGATAAAGAAAATATGGTACATATACACCATGGAATACTATACAGCCGTAAAAAGGAATGAGATAATGTCCTTTGCAGGGACATGGATGGAGCTGAAAGCCATTATCCTCAGCAAATTAAACACTACGGAAGAAACAGAAACAGAACACTGCATGTTCTCACTTATAAGTGGGAGCTGAACAATGGGAACACATGGACACTGGGAGAGGAACAACACACAGAGGGACCTGTTATTGGGAGGCATGCAGGGGTTTGGAGAGCATCAAGATATGTAGCTAATGCATGCTGGGCTTAATACCTAGGTGATGGGTTGATAGGTGCAGCAAACCACTATGGCACATGTTTACCTATGTAATAAACATGCGTAGGTATTTCAGAAGTTAAAATAAAATAGAAAAAAATTGAAGTCAAAAGTAAATCAATCTACCATGAAAATAACATAAAATTAAAACAAATATTGTCTGAAAAATGTAGTAGAGTAAGTAATCCATGCAAACCAAGTGTACCAGATCTAATTCCAGCTATTCATTAATGGTAAAGTCATTTAAACTCTTTGAAGCCAATTCCTTATCTTCAAGATAGGTTTTAAATTGTATGCCTTTGTCCCTTCCCAGGACTGTTAAGGTGATCTTAAGATATACTATGTATGATCATTCCCTAAAAAGTGTTGTGTATATGGGAGGACTTAGTAACATATTATTTCAGAACTATTTTTAGAGTTTTATATTTGGAAAATAAAAATTCCTTAAGGCACAAGCAGCTCATTAGTGTTTTCCAAGGCACTAATCAGATAAAGTTTCTGCTTGTTCACTCAGGTCTATACTCCAACCATTGTGTGTAAGAGATTCTGAGAATCTGCATGTAAAAATGATCCTGAATCCAGTTTCTCCCATGGAGCATGGTGTCAAGGAGGACAAGGTTATAGGCTGGAACCCAGCACAACGCATTTTAGAGGCCCACCACATCTCCCTTTTTTGATCCCAATTGTCAAGTCTTCTTGTCATTCTCTCCCTTTGAAACAAATATTTATTATGCCTTTGCTATGACCCAGTCACTGTACTAGAAATTGAGATGATATCAGTGAGCAATAATGACATGGCTCCTGGCCTTGTGGAGCTTGGAATTTGTTGGTGAAGACCCACAACAAACAAGTAAGACGAACTTCTCAAAAGTTAGAGGTTGTCCTATGCACTATGGAAGACATGAACAGGCTGCTTAGATAAACAACAGTGTAGGAAAGAATGCGTTTTGGATAGCATGATCAGGAAGCATCACTTTGAAGGTGTGCCATTTAAACTGAGACCTCAATGACAAAAAGCCTATGGGCAGACACACAGAGATAATATTTCAAACATAGAAAAGAGCAAGTGTGGGACTTCTATAGCAGGAAATGAGTACTAAAATTTTTCAGAAAGAGGATTGGTTGTGAACGTGGGGCAAGTGGCCTAAGAGACTCCCCTGCACAGATAGGCAGGGCCAGATGATGTACTATCTTGAGGGATGGCAAAAATAAGAATGGAAATGATGTGTTCATTTCTTCCTCTTCTCTTTTGCACTGAAGATTCCAGTAACAACTTTCAGCACCACCATTTTCAAATACCATGTCCTACTCCTGGACCAACTTTATCACCAGCTCAGGACCGAGACAACGCCTTTCATACAGAAATCACAACATGGAGAGTGACTGACTAAGCCCACTCAACTTACTCCTGGAACCCTGAACCTCCTCTCCTCTTCCAGCCACACCTCAACCTCCCCATCCAAATTAACATGGTGCTTTCCAAGGCTCTGTTACCGATTTCTCTCAGGGGTGTCAACCTTTGGTGACCCGGCCCAGTTGCTAGATATCATACAATTTTTACAGCTGACTGGCTGTTTTTACTTCCTTTTCAATTATTATTTTGAAATACATAAGACATATTTTGGAACCACAAGTGGCTCAGGAAATTCTAAATTAAATCCCTTGCACGGCTGCAGCTGGCCCAGTCAGGTCTCACACCCCAGGGGTTACACAGCACAAACATATTTTGGTGTCCTTCCAAACTCACTGCATGCTTCAGGCACCACTCCCTACTGTTACTCTCTTAAAGGACAGAATTGTGTAAACAAACACACAAGCAACATCCTCCCAAAGAAGACACATGTACAATCAATGTTAATAAATGAGTATGATCATTGCCTCCCTCATCACTCTTCTAATGTTCTCTCTGAAAATGTCTAGAGTTAGAATTTTCTAATTTATTTTCTTTCAAACTCAGAAGTACAATTACTACTTAAACACAGAGAATATAATGGATCCTGGAGAGAAGGAGTGACTCTATGGACATGTGCAGAAAGCAGATCATTAATCACTTAATATTAGTTGTACTTGGAATCTTCAAATATCTGCTCAGCCTCTTACCTTTGAGTTTGTAATTTTAAAAGAGTAGTATTTCCATATCTTCTAAGATGCCGTAGGTTACCAGCAAAGGCAGGATAGAATGATGTTTGGGCACAGAGTTTCAAAGTCAAATTAATATTACCTCTTAGTAATTCCTAAGTGACTTTGTATAACTTACTTGACTTTGCTCAGCCTCAGTTTCCTCATCTGGAAAATGGAGACATATTGGAATGTATCTAATAAATTCTGATGAGGATTAAATGAGTTGATGCATAAACCACATATAACAATAGCGGGCACACTGTAGATACTTACTAAATGTTAAATAGTGCTATTAATAATTGATCTAACAAATAAAAACTGGCTGGAAAACATAAAAAAACCTCACTGTCAATTAATAAGGCAGCATCAGGACTTTGAATGATGGCAGCAGGTCTCAACACATTCTGCAGGCGTGGATGCGTTTGCGATACTAAGCCACAAAGATTCAGTTGAGGGTGCTGAGTGAAGTAGTTACTATAGGTTTTAGGAGTGACAAAAGTGGGGAAAAGAGTTGGCGAAGTTTGACAAGGTAAAGCATAGAGACGAGGCCAAGTGTAAGATCACCGATGTAGGTGAGAAGCTGCGATGATGTACACAATAAACTGGCAAAGATGAGCTAGTTTGGCCTCTCCACCCAATCCTCACACCCCTTCAGCCTCTTGAGTCCTTCTTGTACAAAGAAGTGAACTGGTTGAGATGGGTTAGTACCATTCTGTCCTTCTGAACACTGAGATTTTGCTTTCCTTGATTCAACATCTGGCTTTGGGGCTGCAAAGCTGCCTATAAAAAAATCAACGGGGTCATGGCCTAGATCCAACAGCAATCATCTAGTGGCAGAATATGAAATTTCACTAGACTCTGTGTAGCTTGGCCAAATTTTAAAATAATTTAGGACGTGTTAGGGATTTGCATCTTGATTTTAAACACATACTGGTCAAATACTCCAGACTCCATACTGGAGAGGTAATTATGGAAGGCTGGTAATCTGAGGCCTTAAGACTCTCAATGGATATTTCCAAAAAAAGGATGTTTTCCAATCAGTTCTTATAGTTTGGTTCATAATGTGAAATGCAACAAAGGGAACAATCAGTATTATCAAAAGGGCCAATCAGGGAGCTATACTTATACTCCTCAGCACACATTGTTTTATCAAGATTTATTGTATATAGATATGCCCAGTCAGCAATAGCAGGAGTGCTATTAGCTCACTGCTGAGGAAATCAAGTTCTAGGGAGCAAAAACAGAGCCAAGTAACAGAAATCACCAACATACAAAGTGGTGTCCTCATTAGTTCGCAAAAGTTTTAACAAGAGCTTTTAAAAATACATATTTAAAAGCTAGAACAATTTGTTATTGCTGGTTTTAAAGCATTTTTAATCCTCAAAACCGCAAGACATCACAAACAGAAATTTGGAAATGGACCCCAGTGTGGGCGTTTGATTTATATATAGCCTGTCTTATTTCACAAAACAATTAATGTGGCTTCCAAATATAGACAGGATGGCCAGATAAGTTAAATTAGGAGACAACAAGAAAAAAAGAAAAAGAAAATTGAGAAGGAGAAGATAAAATAAACTCAAAAAAATTAAACTACTGAAAAAAATGGGTTACCCTATTCTGTTGATTCACTTGTTTGATTAGTCCACAAAGTTGGTTCTGATTGCCACTACTGAGGAAAAGGCAAATGTGATTAATTATTCAAGTCAGACTGATTATATGACAAGAACCTACTGTCAATAGAAATAAGTCTATTTTGGGGACATAAAAAGAACCAGTGAGAACTAGTTGTTCTGGTCATTATCATTCAGAGTAAGAGTCTTAAAAATCTCGTTTCTGACACCAACCTCTTTTCACAGATGAGAGCTATAGTAGTCTTGGTTGGACACTTGTCCTCCAGGAAGAACCGAAATCTTGATGTGGGCTCGTGATAATACTTGTTTTTATTTGAAAGTCTGGCTGATTCAACAATTAGAGTCTTTCAGGAGTTGGTGTTTCTTTTAGAGAGTTTTACAAATTGGGGAACCATAGATAGGAGATAAAATAATAGCCTACAGCTCTCTATTATTATAGCTGAAGAATGGGATAAGCCCCTTTAAACAAATTTAGGATGAGTCAATGGGATATCATCTCACCCCAGTTAGGATGGCTATTATCAAAAAGACAAAAAATGCTGGCAAGGATGAAGAGAAAAAAGAACTCTAATATGCTGTTGGTGGCAATATAAAGTAGCAAAGCCACTACGGAAAACAGAATAAAGGTTTCTCATAAAACTGAAAAAAGAACTACCATGTGATCCAGCAACCCCCCACTGCGTTTTTATCTAAAGGAAAGGCAATCAGTATATCAAAGAGATAGCTGTACTCCGTGTTTATTTCAGCATTATTCATAAGAACCAAGATATGGAATCAACCTAAGTGTCCATCAACAGATGAACAGGTAAAGAAAATGTGGGATATATACACGACAGAATACTATGCAGCCATAAAAAGAATGAATCCTGTCATTTGCAGCAACATGGTTGGAACTGGAGGTCATTATGTTAAGTGATATAATCCAGGCACACAAAGACAAAAATGATATGTTCTCACTCATGTATGTGGAAACTAGAAAAGTTGATATCATGGAGGTAAAGAGTAGAAGGATAATTATCAGAGGTTGAAGGGGGTAGAGGGAAGGAAGACAGGGTATAAAGTGAAGTTGGTTAACGAGTACAGACATACAGTTACACAGAAGGGTTAAGTCCTAGGGTTCGATAGCACAGTAGGTGACTACAATTAAAAATAATTTATTGTATATTTCAAAATAGCTAAAGGAAAAGTTTTGAAATGTTCTCAACATAAAGAAATGATAAAAGTTTGAGATATTTGATTCCTGAATACCCTGATTTGGTCATTGTACATTGTATGCATGTATCAAAATATCACTTGTACCCCATAGATATATACAATTATTATGTAACAATAAATAAGTTTAGGATGAGTGACAATCCATTTTAAGGGCCTGTTGACTTGAAGGGGTTCTTTTTTTCTTTTTAATTCAGGCAAGGATGTCATAACTGAGTTAAATTTTATTTCATGCAATAGAACAAACCCACAATTATGGAACAAGGGTTGAGCTTCATATGTGGAAATAATGTTTACAAAACCATGCTGGGAAATCAGTATGTGTCTATTCTCTGGTTTGTAGGCAGTAAAGAGGAAGTCTAAGGACTTCTTAATAGTCTTCAAACTTTAGCAAGTTTGGGGGAACCCTAAGAAGAGAATTCATATGCAATTGTGGGCATTGTTGGTGAACTCTAGACGGAAATAATTTTTTTTTCTTAATTTTGTTTCTCTAGTATTAGAAAAAATAAGCATATAAGAGTGATTAAAAAAATAAGTAAAAAAAGCTTTGGTTAGGGGAATCTCTGGAATGATAATGGTTATTGAGATGCAATCCCAGATTCTTTACAAACTCTTCAGACCAAGCTAATTCTTTGGCTTTTGTAGTTGCTGGGGCTTCTCATGGCTGTAGATTTGCTGACTTTACAAGAGGGTAGTAGGTGTTGTGTGTGCTTCTCCTCTGTAAATGAATCCCAGAAAGAACACAAAACACAATGAACCCAGCCTTTTTTGTGACAAAGAATAATCCTAGGAGACTTTATAATCACACAAGGAACTATTTTTTAAAATTAACCAAAACATAGGGGAAAGGCAAAAAGATGACTGTGCAACCTTTGTTGTCAGGCCAGGGAGCTGTCTAAGAACTCACCCAAGTTTCTTCTGACTCTCTAGGCTGGGGACTATACTTTGTTTGACTCAGAGTTTACTGTTGGTAAGGGCCCAGGCATTTTGCAGCTCTGTAAAGATAGATGTTAACTTTTAGAAACATGATAAACTACAAATAATTTTTGTCCAGTAGATAAGATGTTATGATCTGAATTTCTATGTCCTCACAAAACTCATGTGTTGAAACTGAATCCCCAGTGCAGAGGTGTTGGAAGGTGACTAGATCAGGAGTGTGGGACCCTCATAAATGGGATTAGTGCCCTTAAAAAAGAGGCCAGAGAGAGCTTGTTTGTGCCTTCCACCATGTGGAGACACAGAGAGAAGGTAACACCTTTTTTTTTTTTTTTTGAGACAGAATTTCACTCTTGTTGCCCAGGCTGTAGTGCAATGGTGCGACCTTGGCTCACTGCAACCTCTGCCTCCTGGGTTCAATCAATTCTCCTGCCTCAATCTCCCAGGTAGCTGGGACTACCGGCATGTATCACCATGCCTGGCTAATTTTTTGTATTTAGTAGAGATGGGGTTTCACCACATTGGCCAGGCTGGTCTCGAACTCCTGACCTTATGTGATCCACCTGCCTCGGCCTCCCAAAGTGCTGGGATTACAGGTGTGAGCCACTGTGCCCAGCTGAGAAGGTACCATCTTTAAAGCAGAGACCCAGTCCTCACCAGACATGGAATCTTCACCATTATTTTGGACTTCCTGGTCCCCAAAACTGTTAGAAATAAATTTCTGTTATTTCTAAATTAACCAGTCTAAGGTTGTTTTCTCATAGTAACCCAAATGGACTAAAGACATAAAATAACCCCAAAGCTTATGGTTTTATTATCTTGTAGAAAATCAACCAGTTGTGTATCTACCTAATTCAGCAATCTTATTCCAGTTTATTTTTTATTGTAGTTCTTATTTTGTTTTTTCCCTCACTCGTTATATACAAATTAGTTTCTCCTGTCCTCCTATGAATCAGCCTTGTCATCCTGCTGGTTCTCTCACTACTGAGGTCATTAAAACCTGACACATATTCAATATGATTTTTATCAGAATTGTGTTTTCTTATTTATTGAAAATTAAATTTCAACATGACCAAAGGAACACAGTTCAGCCACTAACAAAATACATTTTTAAAAAACTTAAGTAGTTTTCTTGCAATGATGGATCATCATGATAAAGATCATTTTCTTAAACTCACAAGATTCTTCCAAAATCCCCTGAAAAGCCTCTTTCCCAGCCCAAGCTCAAAGGCTTTAGATTCTTCTCCACTTTCACTTTTCTCCTATTTCTACAGTATAAAATAAAGAATGAGAGAGCTTGTCTAATAGGACTAAATCCTACTCAGAGGACAGCAGGAGGGGCATTGAACTTGCCAAAGCAGAATCCTTATTTAATTGGTTTGGGAAGGGGAAAAACTAGTCATAGTCATACAATAATAACTTGATCCTACCCTATAGAATGATGACTCTATGAGTTTGGAAGCTGAAAAATTGGTGTGAGTAGAGACTGACTGAAAAAGAAATGGCTTTTCAAAAATTTTAGCTCTTTTTGTGCTTGTCACAGGAGAGAGGTGTGGGACTGGGCCTGTCCCATGTCCCGTACCTCTCTCCTGTGACAAGTAAAAGGCTGTCCCATGTCCTGACATCATGAGGGATTGCATGGCTTATCTTTCCTTGCTGAACCTTTCCTTGCTGAAGTCTTCCCAGGTGGGCCATAAGAAGAAAGAAAGAGGCTTTCTTTTATGCTATTCACTGTGTCCATCAGTAACTGAAAGACTGGGGCTTCTGTGGGTAATACTATGAAATAGATAAGACAAATTTTGCACCCATTCCTTGCCACTTTCTTTCAGCATCATGTTGCCTATTTTGCCAGGCAGAAAAGCTTTGTAAGCAAATGTCCTTACGAAGTCAACCACCTCTCTCTGCATCCAAATTTCATCTGGTCTTCTAAGAGGAACTCAGAGCAGACTGTCCAGCCTCTTTTTCAATGGAATAGTTAAGTGAAAAGTATTCCAGAAGCAATAAACAAATAATGATGGCCCTGTGCTAGATCCTATCAGAAGTGCTTTGCGTATATTAATTCATTAATTCACATAATAACCCTGTGAGGTAAGTACTATTATTACCCATTTTACAGATGAGGGAAGTAAGTACTATTACTACCCATTTTACAGATGAGGGAAGTAAGTACTATTACTACCCATTTTACAGATGAGGGAAGTTAGTTTCTGTCTCTTAAATACTCTGCTTCTCCAACAACCACCCTGCATCAAGTAAAAGGCCTTGATTACTGTGAATAATTTAGTGACCTTAATTTTAATATATTTATCATTTCTACATGCCTTCCTCAACTTACACAACTGTGTCTTCCAGAAGTTATTGTGAAATTAAAATTGTGATAAGCCCAAACCCATAAATGATGAACCATAACTGATTAATATATTTTTCTATATATTTCTGCCTACATTGGACTGAAATAAAACAAGTTGATGTGAAGAATTTACATTAGTAAGAAAAGAAAATGACATTGGAAGTAGAAGTCATTTTGCCATAGCTGTGACCCATGCTAACCCCTAATTTCCCATATTTATCTCCACAACAAACTTCTGTGTATTCTGTGTGTTCCCATTTGTGAGGCAAAAGCTTTACACAATCCTAACATTTTAAATTGTGCTTCTCATGTAGCAGGTTGAACTTGCCTAGGTTAAATACTCTGCTATCTGAGCTGCAGCTGCAATTACATTGACAAGTAATATTTAAAAGTACAATACAGGCTAACACGGACCACAGAATCACAGATTGTAATAAATAGGGCACCAAAGATCATCTATCTCCATATGTATGATTATATTCAATTTTATACGAGAACATATTAAGCAAATGTCCTTCATCCAGATCATAAAGCATTAGATTCTCACAAGGAGCACACAGCCTAGATCCCTTGTGTATGCAGTTCAGAACAGGGTTCACACTTCTATGAGAATCTAATGCTCCTGCTGATCTGATAGGATGCGGAGCTCAGATGGTAATGCTTTTTCACCTGTCACTTCGCCTCCTGCTGTGTGGCCTGGTTCTTAACAGACCATGGACCATTCTGGTCCATAAGGTCACCATACAAATCAACCAACAAATAACATTTAGATATTTAAAGTAGATACACATGAGTTCTTTGAATCCCTCCCCTAACAATACCCACCAAGTATTTCCCTTTGGTTTCTATCTTTCAATAATTTTAAAAATAATTTTTCTTTGCATGAGGTGAAACTGAGATGGAACAGTTTCACCCCAAAACTATCCCACCTATTTAAGTGGGAAGATAGCTGCTAAACCCTCATATACTCTGGGTTGGGTGAAAAGTGATACAACTGTTTTTGGACCTCAATTTGGCAATGTCTGTAAAATGTTTACATGTACTTACCCTTTGACCTAGCAATTCCATTTCTAGAGATTTAGCTAAGAAATAACTGTATACATGATTAACCAGATCTCCTGACCAGAGAGCAATGAGATGTGGCTCAGCTGTCTAATGAGTGTCTATTGAGTAAATGATTTCACAGCTCTATCAGCATCTAAGAATCTTAAGGGAGCTCATCCTGCCAAGTGGCACCCCCTAAGCCTAATGTTTTACTCATAGGACAAAAATTCCTCAACTCCTACCCACTGACTTTTGTCATTTTGACTCACTGAAACTTAAGTTTATTTATGAGCTTTAAGGGAGCATGGAATCCGGCAATCTTATTACTTCTCTTAAAAGTGAAGTTACTATAACGGATGGATGCTATATACTTTTTAAAGGCCTTTTGCCCATAGCCTAATGCAAAGAAAAATTATTTTAAAAATTATTGAAAGATGGAAACCAAAGGGAAATACTTGGTGGGGACTGTTAGGGGAGGGATTCAAAGCAGTCATGTGTATCTACTTTAAATCTCTAAATGTTATTTGTTGGTTGATTTGTATGGTGACCTTATCCATCTGTATCCACAATCTCAAATCCAGTATCTTTATTACAGACATTTGCCAAACATTCCACAAAAAATATGCTCCTTATAAAAACATCCAAACAGACATCCATGATTGAAGCTATCCAGAGAATCCAGACCAATTCTCATTCTATTGGACAGTGGGGTTAAGAGAAATTTACTGGTAAGAATAAAAGGAATTTTTGGCATCAACATATTAAGTTTTTTGAATAAAATTTTCATAGCTTCCATTCACCTCTTTAGCACACACACACACACACACACACACACACACAAATGATTGCCAATTTCAAAAAGTGGTTTTATTTTCCAACTCTATTAAGTATTTTTTTCTGGATTCAGGAATAAGCATTCCAAGTTCACTCCAAGTTCAACCATAAATAGGTCACGGAGATTCAATTATTTGATGGCAACCATCAATAACAATAAATGCTGAATAGAAAAACCAGAACCAAGAATTTCATCTGTGTTTATATCAATAAAAATTTGCTGGCTCAAGGAAGAAGGATGAGATAAATCTTGTCGGTCAGACAGAGAGCAGCTGAGGTGAGAAGCAACAGTCTTGTCTCCGCTTTGAAAATAATGTTGTCACCTATTTAAGTGGGATTACACATTTCCTGTTACGTGTGCTTCTTCCATGTGCAATTTGCCATCCTAGTCCTAGAATCAAGGGAGGCAAAATTGAATGGAGACCAACTGGAACCCTTATACGCTGCTGGTGAGAGGGTAAATTGGTACAACCATTTGCAAAACTGGCAGTTTTAATTAAAGCTTAACATAAGCATACTATATGATGCTGCAATTCCACTCTTAGGGGTGTGTGTGTGTGAGTGTGTGCGTGTATTCTCAAAAACATGTACACATTTTTACCAAAAGACATGTACTAGAACATTGATAGCAACACTAGTCTTATAACTCAAATGAAAACTATCCAATAGCCATAATAATACAATGGAGAAATGAATTGTGAAATAGTCACACAATGGAATTCTAATGGAATGGAATCATCCAGCAAAGAATGATATGCAAGTACACCTAATGGTGTGGATGCACTCACCGATATAATGTGACAGAAAAAAAAAAAGCCAGACACAAGACAGTGTGCATTATTTAACCTATATGAAGCACCGAGAAGGCAAAACTAATGTATTCTGCTAAAAGTCAAGGTAGTGGTTAGCTCTGGGGACAGGGATGACTAGAATAAAGAGACCCCAGAGATTCTTCTGGGAGCTGGTCATGTTCTACTTCTTGGTATGGGTGTTAGTTACACGGATGTGTTCTGTTTGTGAACATTTACAAACTGCACTTATGATATAATAACTTCTTTCAGTTGAGTAATAAAAAGTACACACAAGAAAACACCCTCTGAATCCAGTCAAGCAATTGGAATAGGTGCTTAGATCAGGAGACAGAACAAATCATGAGGGGGATCGTTGCCTTTTCCCCTCTCTATAGCTCCAACACGGCTGGAGAAAAGGTATCCATGGTCTCGGTATGGGAGGGTCCTTTTTCCTCCATCTGGATTACCACCTGAAAAATTCTAATAGTGGATATTTGAAGGGCTGCAAGCCTGGTAGTGCATACAAAATGGCCAGAAAATATTGCTGAGATGGCAGAGAAAATGCTTGCTCCGAGGCTTTCCTGCCAATGCCAGAGTAAATATTTTAACCCTGCATCCTGAGTTGGAGTTAGATTTATCTCAGCTTTCCTGGGTCTATTCCACAGGCTCTCCCTTCACCACCTGCTTCTTCCTTTATTTGTTTTCAAGGATAAGTTTTTGCTGAGAGTGACACACAGCAGCTCAGCCTGCCATCTCACATGGATTGTACTGGCCTTCTTTCAATAGTCCTCAGAGACTCTGAAGGGCTAATACCAAATGCCATGGTCTTTGTTCACAGTGATCTGAGCCTGAGAATTCTTTATATAAATAAGCAGCAAGATCAGTATGTGAAGACATTTCCTTTCATTCTGATGGCAATTTGACAAGGCTTCTTCCTTATCCTGGCTTCAGTAAACTTTCCTTTATAACTTGACTTAAAAACACTCCTCTGGCCACAGTGTTTCTCTTGGTAAGAATATCAAACTGCAATGTGACTAACATGGCAACCACATTTCCGTCCAACTCAGATCATACATTTTTATATTTAGAGCTAAGGAAAAGCAATTATAATCAAAAGAGTAATAGAGTCCACCAGTAATTGTTTATCAGAATAAAGCAACACAGTGATATAGATCTTTCCAATGGACAAATAGTAAAACTTTTACTACTATTGACCCTGTATCATGTTATTCATGTATTTAATATCAATAATGATGATGATAAACAGTTGTATTAAAGTTAGCATTGTTCTGTTTTTACATTATTCATTTTCATGCTCAGAATCACCCTATAAGGTAGACCTATTATATGCCAGTTTTACAGATGAATGGGAGGCACAGAGAGATTAGATGATCTGTCTAAAATCTCAAAGTTGTTTACAGGTGAAACTGACGTGAACCCAAGCAGCCATAATGACTTGTCCTAAGAAGAATGACCTCCCTAATATTTTCTTAGATCAAATAACAAAATGAACTTGTTTCCTTTAGCACAGTTTGGCTATGCAGAAACTTAGACTGTCATTAGCTGGAAGGGTAAAAAGACTACACAGAGAACATCTACTCTACCAACAAGCCAAGGGAACAGAGGGGAATGGCCCAAGAACGATTCTCACAGCCGGTGAGTCAAAAGCACATAATGGAGGCCTCACTAGCAAGGCGATGGTTCTGTCATGACCCAAAGTCAGGAATGTGGTCCAGGCAGTAACTACTGTGGTCTAACTAAATTGGAGCAGCGAACTGGCCTACAGTGAGGCGGAAGAGGGCTATGACAGATAAAGAGTGCCTGGTATACAGTTACAGAAGCAAGGAGAGAAGGAGAACTGACCCTGGAAGCCCAAGTAAAGCGGGGAGAGTAGCTATGAAGACAAGGAAGGTGACAGGCAGCTCAAAAATTAGGGGTCAATGCAGGACAGTGCTGTGACCCTGATAGATGGCTCTGAAAGCCCAGCCTCTCCTGTCATGCATACCTGGACCATCTAAATGCCTTGCTCTTCTCTTATGACCTCAGCGTGGGCAGATGCCTCCTCTCCCCATTTTACTGTCATTTCTTATTCTAATCTCAGGCCTTGTGCAAAGGTTTTGGGAGGTGAACTACATTTTTCCGTATATTCGCTGTCTATAAACTACTCTCTTATTCTCCTTTTGTGTAAGAGGAAGAGAAATAATTCCATCTTTTTGCTAACAGTTTAATCCTATTTATCTCTCCAGACCTCAGTCATCCTTTCGACCCCAAACACCTCGATTTTTCTTGTCCTTCTGTTCTTGCCCCTGTGTCTCCAAATGTGCATAGATCTCTCCTGTCTCATAATAACCGAGCTTGGCCTCATGGTTCTCTACATTGTTCTTTCTCTAACAGGGTAGGGGGGAAACACAAGCACTAACCTTAAAAGATCTGGGTACAAGCATTGGGCATATCAGTTATAACCTGGGTAGGACTGACTAAGTCACTTATCCTCTCTGTTCTTGAATTTCCTCCTCCAGAAACTGAAGAGTAAAAGTAGCACAACATGGACTCATATGTGCAACCCCAGCCTAGGCAAGCAGAGGTACCTGGTACCCCCAAAATGTTTCATGTGCTCCCTTCCATTTCTCAGCCTCCCCTGTTGTCAGACTGGGGCCAGTGGCCTGTGCATGGATGTGCCAAGTGTTTTCCAAGCTAAGGCAATTCACAGCTGCTATCCTCTTCCCTCCCACTTTATCGCTGTAGTACTTTGAAGAACACATGTTTCAGGTGATAAGGATGGAAGATGTAGGAAGCTGCCTGGCCCCTTCAGATGCAATGTGAGGAAGAAAGACATCTTTACTGGGCAGAGCTCCTGAGATTTTCATGATGGTCATGGCTCGGCCTAGCATCATCATCCTGAATACCTTAGGGCAGGCCCAAGCTGGATCTGCAGTGAGCCTGCACCAAAGTCCTTGGTTTCCCCTATGCTATTGACCAACAGGGTGATCATAGGCACATCTCATCACCCCTCTGGATTTAGGTATTCTTTTCTATTATAAACAGAGATTTTTAAACAGTTCTGGAATTTGAGCCCTTTTAAAACATAAAGCCCTTACTTTAAGTGAAATCTGATGTAGAGGCCCAACATAGAAAAGTATGGAGAAACTCTGGTTGACTGGGAGGTTAGGGAAGGGTAGGGAGCCCCGCACAGTTACCCCCAACCTCCACCACTTTCATCCCTGAAAATGGAAACCAAAGTAATTCCCTTTATTTATGCTAAATAATATTGGAAACGGACATACTTTTATGTCCATATCTTTTTTTTTTTTTGAGATGGAATTTTGCTCTTGTTGCCCAGGCTGGAGTGCAATTGCACCATCTCGGTTCACCGCAACCTCCGCCTTCCAGGCTCAAGTGATTTTCCTGCCTCAGCCACCCGAGTAGTTGGGATTACAGGCATGCATTACTATGCCTGGTTAATTTTGTATTTTTAGTAGAGATGGGGTTTCTCTATGTTGGTCAGGCTGATCTCGAACGCCTGACCTTGGGTGATCCATCCACCTTGGCCTCCCAAAGTGCTAGGATTACAGGTGTGAGCCACCATGCCTGGCCCTTCTGTCCATATCTTAAACAATTCTGAGACCAAGTGAGAATACATTAACCATGTGTTCTGAACACTCCTGTTACTGAAAAACAAGACTGAGGACCTTGTAAACAGCTTGGTCATCAAGCTAACAGTTTCTTACCAAAATCCACCTACTTCAAGACTCTCACCTCACTGCGCCAAAAAGTCCAAAACTATTTCCTAAAACCCTTCCCAATCCCAGTCATGTCCTCCCTTATCCCTTATATGACCTATCTTGAAATTGCCCAGCTCGGGCGCAGAAACCCTACACCTTCCCCTGACTTCCGCATTACATGGTACTAGTAAGGCTCTCTTGCTGCCAAGTTCTCCTTCACTGAAGCATGGCTCATCAGCTTAGCTCTGCTTGATGAACAGGTGATTTTGGTAGTCTTTGGAATGGACAGTCGGCATCTCTGAAACAGGTCCTGATGTGATTCTGTAGAAACATTGATTTTTTTTCAGTGTTCACACCCGGAACAGATTCAGAGAGACTCCGATCCTGTCACGTGGTCAGCTGACATTTATGGACAGAAAAAGGAAAGACAGTACAGAAACTGCTGGATTGGTTGCCGCTGGTATTTGCCATATTGGAAAATGATTTGAACAGTTTGCCAATCAGTGAGGGGCTGAAGTGTGGCTGTTGTGATAGGCTGAGATTCAGCTATTGTTACTGAAGCTTACTCCTAAGTTAGGTTTTGAGTTGCTTACATATTAGATTGCAGTTTAGACTTAAGAACTCAAATGCGCAAGTGCAGAGGTTTTCTTAGGCCAAATTGATGCTGATATAACAGTACTATCAGCTCACCCGCTGTGCTGAGTGATCTCTAAAGCCCCACTAGCCTTAGCATTCTACTTGAATTCCAATCCCGACTTCCTTCCAGTGCATCCTCTGGGTTGCCTGGCTCCCTAGACACAGACTCTCTTTCTCTGCTAGTTTAAGGTCAAATGTTAAGGGAAGGCATCAGTGCAAAAGCCAGCTGTTCCTCTCCTGCCTGATCATCTCATTCAGCCCTAAAGAGTGAGATTCTGTATTACCCAGAACTTTCTCCACTTATGATACTAAACTCTGTTGCCATCCCAGAGCTTAGAAATTCTCTGAAATCTTTAAAGCTCTGTGTGATAAGCTTGGCAAACTAGGGAAGGGAGGAAGGAGGGGCTGAGAGAAACCATGAGGAAGTACCTGAAGTAGATCACATTGATCAAACAACAGAACCGGTACTTGGGCACAACCAAAAGCCTGCAGGGAAACAGGCGTGCAACTGCAGCTGGAAATGGCCTTGAGAGACAGGTCAGCAATGAAGCCCTCACGTTGTGAAGTTTGCAATCATAGCCACACCTCAGCTTGAGGACTTCGTGAGAAGAGTTCTCAAGGTAGGTTCCCAGGACTGGCTGCATCAGAATTCTCTGGGAATATGTTATACATACAAATTCCTGGGCTCCACTCAAGGCTGATTGAGTGAATTCTCAGTTATTCACAAGAGGGTCAGTTGGGCTCTTGCTTCCTTTTTTCCTCTTCTCTATGGAGGCATTTCATTGCTTTGCTGCTGTCTCTTGACAGGAGGAAGTTAAGATGGCTGTTTCTAACTGTGAGCAGCTCTGCTTTGAAGTTACAGCAAATCCAAAGCAAATGAAGCATTAGCTTTACACTGTCCTGAGGTCTCTATTTCATGGGCATTTCTGTTTTCCGGACTTCCCAAGGGCTTCAACTGTTGTAAACACTTGAGTGTTAACTCAGTTCAATTCAATGGGGCTCCTGGCTCTCTTTCCAAGCTTATTCCTTTTCTTGTCACACTGGCCTTCATTTAATTCCTCAGACAAGCCAAGCTGTTTGTGCTTGAGGCCTGTATGCATCCTGTTCCCTGGAACACATTTTTTCCTGGATTTTGAATTATTAGCTCTGGTTGATTTGTCCATTTTCAGCCTAAAAGTCCTACAGACCATCCTATCAACTCCTTTCCCCTCTGGTGCTTCGTCCCACTAATTCCGTTCCTGGTGTTCACTGGTTTGCATGTGTTTATGTTTACTTAATTGTAATTATTTATCTGTTTCTTTACCAGTGTTCCCATGAGACAGTAGGCTCCTTGAGAGCATGGCACCTGTCACGTTCAAACTCTGCCCTCAGCAACTTCAATGCAAGCCCTCAATAGGTACCTGCAGATTGAGCAAAAGCATCAAGATTGCAACCCCTCTTATTTTCTAAGGAAAGGAATAAATATATTAAAAGAAAATTAGCTCAACATCCTGGGGTGTCCCTGAAATGCACAGGTGATAGTTAAATGACTCTTGGACATCCACCTCCCTTCCAGGGCAGCCCCGAGATCATCCTCTTCCCCCAGGAGAAGGCCCAGTCTTTTTCTATGCTGCTGGGTTCTCTGAAGCAGAAGGACATTATCCCACTCAGGATAGTCACCGAAATGATACATTTCAGCTGAAAATCCACAGGCTAAGAGAGAAGTGGAAAGGGGTAGAGGAAAAACAGTGTCAGAGCATTGGACAGGAAAGAGATGCTCTGGGCCAAGCCTGGAGAGGAGCTGCCTTCCTTCTGGGCCACTGTTGGCTTCAAGATGAGACTTTGGTAGCAGATGATACTCCCCTCCTGTCAGAGTCAGCCTCTCAACTCTGCCCCTTGTTCCCTTCAGATTTGCAAAGCCCTGTTGCTGGTGGGCCTCACCATTGTCTCAGTGTGGCCTCTAGTTATGGGCTGTCAATGAGGTCAGCCTGACCCTGGGCCTCTGCCAAGGCCATTTGCCCTTTAAGCTTCACCTCGCCTCAGGGAGAGAAAGACAGTATTCCTTCCAACCTCAGGCTCAGGTTACCACCAGGATCTTCCACAAAACCTCTTAGCACCCCAGACCGAAGAAGGCCATCTACCCCTGTGGAGAGCTCTGAATGTGTGCAGGAAAGGGGAAGGTCATTAGAAAAGTTATGGAGACAAACGATTTCTAGAATCAAATGACTAACCAGTAATGTCAGGTATGGTTGAACTCATCATTTCACCTCTCAGGTGCACTAATCTCATTTATAAAATATATTTCATTACAAAGTAGCACATATTATATGTATATATGCTTATATAAATGCCCATATATATGCATATATGTACATATGTGTATACGTATATGCACACATGTGTAGGAAAACTGATGAGCATCAAATAGAAAATATTAACAATATTTGCTTGGCATCATGATGAGAGTATACTGATATTTTATAATCTTTATACTTGTATGAACCTTCCAAATGTTATATTATGCAAACTATTAAAAAGGTAAACTGGGACACAATAAAATTTTAGAGTTTATTTGCGCAAATAGTGATTCATGAATCAGGCAGCCCCAAACTAGAAGTGTTTCGGGGGTTTCGCTGGAGAAGCATAATGGATAAGCTTTTATAGGGTGAATGTGGAAGTCATATAAAGAAAATATTTGATTGGTTACAGGTATAAAGTTGCCATATTTGATCTATCTCACTGGAAAGTCCCTAGTTGCATAATTACAAGTTAGTTGGCTGCTACTTATTGATTGAGCTTAAATTGTTTTGCTCTAATTCAAGCATTTACAAGAAATAGCCCAAGTTAAGTCTGCTTCCCATTTCTAATGCAAGCAAAGTTAAGGTTATTTTCAAGACCTAACTGGCTTTGTCTGCACAGGGATTTTTTTTGAGCCTAGCCTCCATTTTAATTTGCTTTAACAAGACATAACTTACATAATTAGAAAAAGAGTTCAGTAAAAAATAATTTCCAGACCTCTGACTTCAGAGGGTAGTTGTGAGCCCCAGTGGGATGGCACTCCAAAGCGTTTTGAAAAAATCAGACGCATCACCCATATGAACATCTGGGATGCTGGAGACTGGCAGGTCAGGTAGAGCCTACTGGTTGGCAAGTGGCAGAGTGCCCCAAAGTTTCTCTCTAAATAAAGGAAGAGACACTGGCAGTGGCTGAGATTGATAACACCCAGTTTCAGGCTTTAGAGCAAGAGGGTTGGAGATCAGTTTGTGTGTGGATTATGAATCACTAATTCAGAGCATGTGGCTTTCCAAGTATTACTTACTAAACACCCAACATTTTCCAAATATAATAATGATTAAGAGTCTGTCCATCGGCAAAAGTTCCATTCTGGAGCTCCAAGGCAAAAGTTATAGACTAGAAGACTTCTTTCTTCCACTTTGAGGCTCTTGATGAAGTTCTTCACTACCTACCCATAGGTAGAAAGGAGACCCTCCTTGTACAGGTTACAGATCAAATATGAAACCTGAACCTTTCTGTGTGGCATGAGATTATACACATCTTATGCCAATAGTTGCAAAAACAGCATGTGTGGCACTGTATAAGTATCAATATTGTATAAGGTGCTGGTGCTATTATGAGATCAGAGTCCATGAGTGTGTGTGTGTGTGTGTGTGTGTGTGTGTGTGTGTATATGTCTGTGGTAAGACTGCTCCTTTTTTGGAAGAGGATGGGTGGGAGAAAGACTGGAGGCAGGAGGGGTCACAAAAGCTGTCCTTTTTCTGTTTCTTCTCTGTGTCTTCTCTTGTATTTGTTGCTTCATGAGGTTAAAATATAGTTTAAATGCCTACTTTTATTTTTTCCCATGGAATATTGATTCATTATGTTAAAGTGATGAATAAAGAGCTATAATTTTATTGGATTTTTGTTTTAAATAACAGAAAAATATACTAAAATCAGTAGTCTTCCAAAGGCAGTTTCCCTCCATGGACCTACAGGAAGCTACAGTCAAAAGACAGAAAGATTTCTCCTTCACTTAATTAGGATTGCTTCATTGGAATTGCCCACTTTATCTACTGTTTTCCATGGTGGTATAATATTAACTCCACTGATATGTTTTCACAAATTCCCAACTGGACCTCAAAAGACAGGCAACCCTTTGCATAGTCCTTTAACTTTGCTCATTTAGAATAACCCAATTATTGTCCTGAAGTGCTTCAGCAATGAAGAAATCTCTACCTTGGCAGAGATAGCAGAGGGATTGAGAATAACAGGTACTAGCTCAAGAGTCAGAAAGACCCGATACAAATCACAGCCACACTTAACTCTGACTTGCCTTACTTTTCCCACCTGTAAATAGGGATACTGAAAACAATTGCAGAGTGCTATCGGGAGAATTAAATAAGGGATGTTTATAGAGGATTTATCTCAATGTCATGCATATAATAAATAATTTATTTCTAATCACTGCTATTATGAATTAATAAATTCCAGTTTCTCCTCTGCTTATCTTTCTTTATTTTTCGAGGCAGGGTCTCACTCTCTTCCCCAGGCTGAAGTGCAGTGGCATCATAGCCTTTCAAGTTAAAGAGATTCTTGTGTCTCAGCCTTCTGAGTAGCTGGGATTACAGGCACCTGCCACCATGCCTGGCTAATTTTTGTATTTTTAGTAGAGATGGGGTTTCACCATGTTGGCCAGGCTGCTCTAGAACTCCTGACTGATGTCAAGTGATCTGCCTGCCTTGACCTCCCAAAGTACTGGGATTACAGGTGTGAGCCACCATACACAGCCTTACCTTTCTTTATACACAGCACAGGAGCCTCTCCTGCTGCCTCATCATGCCAATCCTAAGCTTCATTCAGATGTGCTCAGGAGTGGTCTTTATGAGATGCCTTGAAAAAGTATGCAGGATAATGAGGCAAGACAGCCAGCAGAGGCTGGCACATGCACTCCAGCTCCACAGCAGGGGCCAGTCATGTCTACCAAGATGACAGAGGTGGACATGATATTATACCTGTCAAATCCTAGGACAGCAGGAAAGGTAGAAAGGAGCAAGCAATTAAGGATTGCTAAAAATCCTTTTTGGGAATATGCTGATAGGATCTAGAATTGAGGCCAGTGAGAAAAGGCAGCATTCATGACAAAAACATGATGCTCTGTCTCAGGCACAGGCTGTCCACTAGAGAGATGCCAGACGTCTGCTGATGGCTCATGACCTTGCCTAAGAAATGTTAAGATTGCAGCTTATTAGACTGCATGTGTTATTATGAACAAGACTATACGTTATTTTATATAGATATAAGACATATAGGGTACTTAGGATTTTAAAACTGGTTATACTTATTGTCAATATCAGAGAAATCTGTTTTTTTGTAGAGAGGGCAAAAAGGTATAATCTCATGTTCCACCTCTGACCAGCTGGTGGCAGCTAGACATGAAGTTGCCTTGAGAAATATTGTAGGGCTGCATCTAGGCTGAGCAGAATAGTGTGCCAGCATAGATTAGTGATGTCTGCCAAGCACCAGGAGCCAGAAGAGGCAATACATGTACCATATACTCACCATCTCCCTTTTCATTCAAAATCCAACAGTAAACCACATAGTAGTGCTAAAAAAAATAAATGTAGGTGAATATTTATCTGATACTAGAATGGGAAAGGACTTTGTAAGCATAAGAGGAATGGAGGAAATCAGAAAGAAAACATCTAAATGAAAATCTCAAGCAAGTAGGCATCAAAAATTATTAAAGATGAAAACAGAAAAAGCATTTTTCCACAAATATGACAAAGATGTTACATACTTAATATCTTAAGTGCTCTTAAGAAATTTTAAGAAGTTGCTAATAATCCTATTAAAAATGAGCAAAGAACATGGAGAGATGATTCTTAAGAATTTTCAATGGTTCAATATCTTACTAGTGTGCATATTAATATACACAGAAATAATTAGGACTCTCCTGAGATAGCATATTTTGCACAACAGATTAGAGAAGATTTAAAAAATACATTGTCCAATGCTGGTAAAAGTAGAGTAAATGGATACTTTTTATATGTTGCTTTGGAAATATAAATTAGTATTACTTTTGGGGGAATTCTTAGAAGTATTTTCAGTAATTCATTTATAAGACTCTAAGATAACATTTTAGAATGTGGGCAAAATTGGTAGTACAAGAATAATAATCACTCAGATTTTTATAATAACAAAATTTGTGGAAAAAATCTAAAAGTCCAACACCGGGGAATGTGTAAATAAAGTTTGATTTATTCAACAGTAGAGTTTTGAATGATCTTTAAAAATGTTTTGAAATAGTCTTTTATAACTTGGAAAAATGTTCACAATATAAACTGTGCCGAATGAATTTACACAACCCAATTGTGGATTTGATTATACACTGTATTATATTTTTATCCAATATAACACTAAATTATATTATATCATATCATATAAAATGTTATAGAATATAACATATTCACAAATAGTGGTTATTTTTGGTGGTATGATTATGAGTGATTTTTATTTTTTCATTATATTATTCTGCATTTTCCCAGTAAAAAAATATTGTTATTATATTTGGTTATTATAATAACCAAATTACATAATAATACATGGTTACTATTTTTTCATTTAAAGAAATTTAAATCCAGATTAAACTGTTACATGAAACTTTCTTCAGGCAAACCAGTTGTAGGAAAAAAGTCCCAGAGCGTGCTGCTCCAGAACACAGTCTGTAGTGACACAAACCTTTGTTACTTTTAACAGTATGAGCTTGTGCAAGCAAGTTGATCTATGCCCCAGTTTTCTCATCTGTGAAATGGGGATAGTAACAGCCTCTAATCATAAGACAGCCATGAGTCTTAAGTAAGAAACATTGTTAAATTGCTAGTATCATGCCTGGAATAAGTGGTCCTCAAATACTGATAACTAGCTAGTCTGAAGGGAACTGGCAACCAGCTTTGAATGGATTGGTTTTGGCCAGTAAGAATGGCTGTGGCACCCCTGGGTCCTTATACTCCAAACAAGCATGGCCATGCTTTGTGCAAATCCAGGTGGCTTTGCAGTTGGCTGAAGCATCCTTGTGACCTGGAGTTTCCTGAGAAGGATCATCGTCATTTCATAAACCATCATTCCATGTGGCCGTGGAGACTCATCAGCGAGACACAGGGGCTGCCAGCTCTAATAACAGAGATCAGTACTTAATACATGCATCGTCTCCAATTCACACAGACACAGCCAAGCAAGTACCATGTGCATTTTACAATGAAGACCATAAAGCTCAGAGAGCTTCAGAAACACCCAAGGTTACAGAGCTGTTCAGTGCAAGAATTCACACCCAGACCAATCTGATGTCAAAGCCTACATTTCCCCACTACACACACACACACACACACACTACACACACACACACACACACACACACACAGAGTAAACTCTTAGCCTCAGGATGTTTCTGGAGAAGCGCTGAGCAGACAACGAGAGAGGCAGCCCTCCAGCAGTGGCCAAGCCATCAGTGGGCGAAGAGACCACAATACCCTTCCTTTCCTCCATTCTAAAACCAGGGAATGGGTTCCTTGCTTCTCCTGTGCATAACTAGACACCAAACCCCAGTCTGCCTCTCAAGAGAAGTGGCCACATCCTGTCACTTCTGGTTCTTTGGAATAAAAGCTATCCGGGTCAGAGGTGAGAATACAGCTCTGCAAAGTCTGCCTTCAGGAATAACAGCCCCTGAAGAAAAAAAGTGAAGGACCTGAAGGAGAGCAGTACATTAGCAGAAACCATTGCTGTCAAAAGGATTTGCAGTCTCTCTTGATTTTAACCAGTTGGAGACTTACCAGGTTTTTAAGTCACAATTGTGGATTTAAAAAATTCTAACAAGGAAGATAGCTAACATGTTTTGCACATTTAATGTACTGTGCTAAACATAACATATCTTCTGAAATTCCTTACAAAGACCCACTCCCCTGAGAATGACTTTTACTACCCTGATTTCCCCAAAAGTGATTGATGAATAAAGTAGGAGTGCTTATGCTCTAGGTTAGCAATGAAGTGAGAAGCTGTGGGAAAGGATGAAAACCCCAAAGTCCTGAGAGGAAGGGGCTGTAGCCAAAACAGGGGGTTGAGGGTGCGTGGGGGGCAGGTGGGAGAGCAGGCTGAGGTTGCATTGGAAGAAACATCAACTAGGTTGTCTACTCAATGACTGGGAAAGGTTCCAGAGCCTGGCTGAAGGAGGACCTCATGGGCCACACTGATGGGGTCTGTAACCCTTTGGCACCCAATTTCTAGACCAGAGCTTCTGATTCTCACCTGGACATAACCTTGCTGCAAGATACCTTTCTTGCACCTTAACAATTCTTGCTAGAGTTTCAGATCTCTGCTAAGTTCTTTTGATTTTTAACTAACCTGAGGCCTAATAAAATGCTCTGTTTAATCATAATACATCTGAGATAACAGCAACTAACATATACTGGGCATTTACCTTAATATGTTTTACATGTTTCAGCTCTTAAATCCTCCCAACCCTTACTGATGAAGGAAACCAATCACAAAGAGGTTAAGTAATTTGCCCCAGGTCTTCTTTTTGAAGGAATAAAGAAATAGCTCTCAAAAGTTAAAACACAAATACTGGGCCCCACCCCAAGGTTTTTGATTCAGTAAAGCTAGAGTGAGTCCTAAAGATTTGCATTTCTTGGCCGGGCGGTGGCTCACGCCCATAATCCCAGCACTTTGGGAGGCTGAGGCAGGTGGATCACGAGGTCAAGAGATCGAGACCACCCTGGTCAACATGGTGAAACCCTGTCTCTACTAAAAATACAAAACTTAGCTGGGCATGGTGGCGCGAGCTTGTAGTCCCAGCTACTCGGGAGGCTGAGGCAGGAGACCTGCTTGAACCCAGAAGGTGGAGATTGCAGTGAGCCAAGATCATGTCACTGCACTCCAGCCTGCGTAACAAGAGCGAAACTCCCTCTCAAAAAAAAAAAAAAGATTTGCAGTTCTTGTAAGTTCTGGGGTGATGCTGCTGGTCCGGGGACCACACTTTGAGAGCCAATGGTCTAGACGAGGGATCAGCAAGTTTTTATTATTATTAAAGGGCCAGATAGTAAATGTGCTTCTATCTTTTATGTTTTGCAGGATGAAAGGTGAAACCGGGGGTACTATATAAGTACTTATATAACCAACTCAAATATAACCATTAAAAATAAAATCCATTTCTAGCTATCAGGTGGTACAAAATAGGTGGCACACCGCATTTGGCTTATGGGCTGCAGTTGGCTGGCCCCTCATCTAGACTCTAGACCAATTTCTGGTCTTGATTCCAAGTGGCCCCTGGCCCCACAAGTGTTCTCTTGTTTCTCCTGAGGTCTTAGCTACCTAATGGCCTAATCAGGGAAGTACACCTTAGCTTCAAGCTGCTGGAAAGGTCAATGAATGTCCAGCATGGACCGTGAAATGGTCAGGACAGTGGTAGAACTGCCACTAAGGAAAGGAAACCTCTTCTATCGCAGGTTCCATACCTCTGGTGCTCAGGAGCATCCTGGTCACTATGAATTGGAAGTGTTCCAAGTTGACTGATGACGTTGGAAACTGATCATTTGTTTGATTTTTCCAGGGCCAGATAACAGTAAAAGTAACCTATTTAGTGTTGTTTTGTTTGACAATAAAGGATTCTCAGAGCTTTTAAAATGGTAATGATGATAATAAGGTCATCCAAACTACTGCAGTTTCTTTCTTGTTTTTTGATATGAAGTCTCATTCTTGTCGCCCAGGCTGGAGTGCAATGGTATGATCTCAGCTCACTGCAAACTCTGCCTCCTGGGTTCAAGCAATTCTTCTGCCTCAGCCTCACAAGTAGCTGGGATTACAGGCATGTACCACCACACCTGGCTAATTTTTATATTTTTAGTAGAGATGGGGTTTCGCCATATTGGCCAGGCTGATCTCGAACTCCTGATCTCAGGTGATCTGCCTGCCTCGGCCTTTTCCAAAGTGCTGGGATTACAAGCATGAGCCACCGGGCCCAGCCTCTACTTTGTTTCTAAAACATAATTCTTGGCATATTTTCCATAACCCAAAAGTGGAAGTTCTGGTACTAAGATTATTTCATATTTATCAAGAGTGGTCCATCAGAGGGTTCTGTATTCTGCAGAATTTTTGTGTTCATAGGCTTCCAGTTCTGAAGGCATCCACTTTTATCCTTGGTATTTATGAACAGAAAAAGAAAGCACAAGCCTCACACAGAAAGTAACCTCAACACTTCTCCGGGTTGTTAATGGAATGGGCGGTGTGGAGAAGACATTCCAATGACAATGTCTGACCACTGTTGGGTTTTTCAATAAGTCTGAGTTGTCCTTTCACGACACACATTATCAAACGTGTCAGGAATTCCCTGTCTTATTCCAGTTATAGGGAACATGACTCAGAACCGGTCTCTGTTCTGTGATCTGCTGGGGAACAGCAGGGTAAGTCTTACTGCTTTTCCGAAGGTTCTTAGAGAGTTCTTCAAAAATGGATAAATCTGGCCTTCAATGGCTTCCAGCAAGTTCTAAACAAACTGTCAGCATCTTCCCCACAAGTTTAGTCTGCATGAAGCTTCTCATGCCTTTTCGCTGTAAAAGCATCCTACATCATGCTCCCTGGAATAGAAATAAAAGTAGATGCCAAAACCAGTTGCCAATGTGTGCTCTTTTACTTACTGAAAAAATGAGATCAAGGGAATGACAGAAAGGAAGGGGAAGGTATCAAACATCCCATGCAAGTATCTGCATTCTCTTTGCTCTGATCAGAATCCAATGGCCCTTGTTCTTGGCACTCTGCCATCATTTACAAAAGGACACGGACGTTGAGAAGCAGTGTGCTGTGGTGGACAGACCCTTGTAAGATGGGAAAAACTCCCTTTCCCAGGATCATCTCGAAAGGTGGTGACTCTGTCAAAGGTTAGCCATTCTCCTTCCCTGATAAAGGTTCTCAGTCCCTTATCTGAAATGCTTGTGAGGCCAGATGTGTTTTGGAATTTGGAAATTTTCAACTATAAAAGCAATTTGGAAAGTCAAATGGTAGTTGCCAGGGGCTGGAGAAAGGGAAAAATGGGGAGTTGTTTGATAGGTACAGAGTTTCAGTTTAACAAGTAAAAAGAGTTCTGGAGATTGGTTGCACAACAATGTGAATATACAAACACTATGGAACTGCACCCTTAAAAGTGGTCAAGATAGTGCATTTCGTGTTCTGTGTATTTTACAAGTTTTTAAAAAAGTCATTTAATTCATATATTCTATGCTTCCAAATACCTGGGTATTTTCAGAGTAGTATCCTGAAATCAAACACATGGATATTTCTGCAGCAAAATGTACAACTAGTCTCACTGAGATTTACAAAATATCATATATAGCCTCGCATTAATTCAAGTCCAATTTTGCCACCAGGGGAATTTGCTGAACAGTCACTGAAAGACTTTTGGTTTTCAGGGGGCTCTGGAAATTGGTATTGCAGTTTTCAGGGACGGTGAGCCTGTAGCTCTCACTCACCCACCCTACCTTTGTGCAACATTTTTATTGCCCACAGTTTACAGAGGAGAAAATAGAAACAAGAAGTAACAGCAGGAGGAAAGTAGTCACTTGCCCAAGGACAGCCAGCTAGTTGGGATCCAAACTGCCTAGTACCACTGTTAAGCCTTGACCTTAACCTCAGGCTACTGTGGGTACAGACAGGCTCACCCAACTGCAGAATCTTAAAGAGATCTCTTGAACTTTTAAGAAAGAATGCCAAAGGATTCATCCCAGTATGGGCACTAGTGGAAAGTGTGTGAGATGGGGCTACCTGGGTGCTTTGATAATGGCCTCCCCATCTTAGAAGGCGATAATCCTGCTCTCTCACCAGCCCCTGATAAGTGCCGTTCTCCAAACCAGGAACAAGAGTGGATAAACCACTGTTCCGTGGCTGCTGGGACTGCCCTTTGATTTTTTTTCTTTTTTCACTCTCTGTCTCTCTTTTTCTTTTTTTTTTTTTTTGTTACTCAGGCATAAAGTATGGAACCTCTTCAATCAGGTGAGCTTTTCCAATGCTAATAGCTGCTTTGGGTTGGAACTGTTCTCAAGAGAAGAAGATATGCAAATTAAGTGTCTTTGATGCCTCATGTATATTCCAGGGGAAATGAGACCGAAAGAGTTCTGAAGCCCCATGAAGAGCTAATGAGAAAAATCTTTTGGTTTTCACTTCTCATGTCACGGGTCACCTGCCCTGTCCTTTGGTTAGGAATGGTCCCTAGTTGCAGATATTGTATCAAAATTGATGTTCCTACCAGACCTGCATTTGCAGTGCCTGTCTTCTGCACATCAACATCAGCACCATGAGAAACTCACTAAGATAATGAGTTTCCACATCGTGGTACTGTCTGGGCTGGGGAAGGAGAGAGCCAGTCCTCAAGCCCTCAGCACTGCTGAGCCTATTGAGAAGGAGCTGAAAAGCCAAGGCCAGTGTTCCAGAGAAGCTGGCACAAAGGCTGGCTCCGTATGCAATGTCTTGGAGGGGATGGAGTGGGGAGAAGATGCTTCACAAAAAATGAGCCCTCTGCCACTTTCTGGTGTCACTTTAGCAGCAGTAATTCCCTCAGAAATTCAGCCAGGGTATTGGTCGGCTGCTGGTGGGGTTGACATTGGCTCTATTCTTGGCACTACTTCTCCAGCAAGGGAAAGCCTTTTGGACTCCCTTGCTAGTTAGGTTAAACAAAGAGCTCCTCTGTTGACTGGGAGAATACCTCAGGCTTTCAACATGGTGCATTTAAAGAGAACCGATAGAATTTCCATAAATCCCTGAGTCATCACAGCTGAGCAAGCCATCTTTACCTCCTGGAGCTGACAGTTTGTGATGTGATGAATGTTTAAACACACACGTATACCCCACACATCAACACACATTCCTTCACACACAAATACACACACACACAGGCAAACACACATACCTTCATACACATACACACACACACATATTGGCAAACGCACACACTTTCTTCAGACACACACACACACACACACACTGGGCTGAGTTTAGCTGAAATGCTAGGTCTTGAACTTAAAATAATAGCCCTGTTGTATTTGATACTACTCAAATGCATGTGGAGTCTTTTTAACCAAATACATTTCAAAAGAAACTGTATGTGTGTGTATGTGCACATGTGTGTGTGTGTGGGTACATGTGTGGTCTTACCCATCTGACTCCAGGATAAGCAGCCATGCCCTGGATAAGTAGGCACTCAAATCTGTCATACTCTCACCTCTCTCCCTGACAGATACTAGGGATCTTCCATCCAGACTCAGTTTCTAGGACCGCCACTTCCTCCCTTCAGTTTTCTGGCCCATGATGATGAGCTAGACGCATCCACTCATTCATGACCCTGAAGTTCCGCCGCCTCTTTAGGTCCTGGCTGTCCTTTCTGGGTTAGAGGCAAAGTGCCAGGAGCAGTGGGCCTGTGCTCCTAAGTTTATGGCTGTTAGGGATGCAGCAAGAGTGTAAAGAAGGCAGAAGGCCTAGGAGGAGAAAGCACCCGAGAGCACGTTGTCAGGATTACCAGAAAGGTGGGTCAAGATCTTTACTTTTAGTGTGAGATGCCAGTGTGTACAAGCCCACTTGATGGGATTTAAACCACATTGGTGTGAATAAAGAACCTCAAGATTGCCTTGTTTCTAGATATTGTAGAATCAAAACAGAAAGACTCATAACTTACGAAAGTTAAGAGAATCCATAAAGGAAAGTTAGGAGAATCCTTAAAGGTCTTCCAACCCCTTCATGTTACCGATAAGGAAAATCAAGGCTGGGATTTATGTAACTTGCCCGAGTCAGGGAATGACAGAGGTGATACCAAAACATAATTCTGCCAGTTTCTGGTCCATTTCTCTCTAAACTCTAATGTGAAGAGAGAAAAATGTAAAACTCATTTGACTATATATAAGCAAGACTAGGAAGAATAATAAATAATCATTGCTTTCCATCTATGGCTAATAATACAGCAGTCTCAGGAATATCATTAATGTGTGTCAGATTTATCTGAATTTTTTGCAAGTGAAGCAACTCTAATCCCAAGGCCAGCTACAAAATTTGCAGAACACAGTGCAAAACAAAAATGTAGGGCCCTGGCCTGGAGCAGGGAAGTCAGTCTTCCCCCTCACCGAGGGGCCCACCACTCCAACCCACCACAGATGGGTGGCTCCCAAGGGATTGAAAACTGCACAGGGATGTGTGTGGTACCTGGATGATGGGGGTGCGGGGTGAGAGGTCCCCTGAGTCACCTGCCAAATCCCATTTTGGGATGGAGAGGATGACTGCTATGTCCCACTCCAAGACACCATGTGGTACACACCCAATGCTGACTCTCCCCGTTTGCACCCAGGCTCCTACTGGGGCAGAGAGGGACAATGAAGCCCAGGCCTCTCTGCTTTCTTGCAACCTGGTCACTGCCCAAGACAGGAGGTCACAGTGGCAGTGGGACTGGAGCAGAAAGGGAGAGGCCAGATGGGGGAAGGAACCAAGGGGCCAGGGAGAAAGTGACAGAGAACCCAACTCCAGAAGGCAGGATGTTGGCAAGATGTGGACTGTAAGTGAGGCCATGTCCCAGGTCCCAGCCTGTGCTCCACTATCTCCTCCGATGTCACTTACAAAGTGGACATTCAAAGATTAAAACTATTAAGAATTTCAAGAAACCACCTCAAAGCCCTGCACCCCAAGTATGGAACTCTTTCTAGTGTAAGGCCTCGTGTGGCCTTGCTAGTCACAGTCCCCTGCAGCCAGCCCTGACAAAACCTCACTGGTGTCTGTGTGTGTGTGTGTGTGTGTGTGTGTGTGTGTGTGTGTGTGTATGTACAGTCTCCTGCACACACACAGCGTAACTAAACGCTCCTGGGTTGGGAGAAGTAAAGAACCACTGTGCTGCAGGATGGCCAGTAGATGTTGTGTTCATCTGCCAGGGCTGCCATGACCAAGTACCACAGACGGGCGGCCTAAACCACAGGAACAGATTTTCCCACAATTCTGAAGGCTGGAAGGCCTAGATAAGGTGTCTGAAGGTTGAGTTTCTCCTGGGGCCTCTCCTTGGCTTGCAGATGGGGCTTTCTCTCTGTGTCCTCATGGCATCTTTCCTCTGGACATGTTTGTGTGTGTCCAAATGTCTTCTTCTTATGAGGGCAAAGTCATACTGGATTAGGGCCCACTATAATGACCTTATTTTAACTCAATTACATCATTAAGACCCTACCTCCATATGCAGCCACATTCTGAGGCCCTGGGGGTTAGGACTTCGATGTATGGCTTTTGGGCAGGACACAGCTTAGCTTATCAGAGACACCAATCCTCAAGTGCTGAATACCCAGTGGAAGTGATCTTGGGAAATGGCTCCCTAAGAATCTAAACACACTTTTATGGCTTATTTTGGGGGCGCATTTCTAACCCTCCTAATTACATCAATTTCCTCTGCTCATACTCTTGTAGTATTTGTCACAATGTTCATGCATACGATTTTGTGATTTTTGTTTAAGTTCATTTTCCACTAGACTGTAAGTCCCTGAGGGCAGGGTCTAATCTGACAGGTTCAGAGCTCTGTCCCTTAGTATCTGACAAATTAACATTTTTTGAGGAAAAGGAGGTCAATTAATGACACACAAAGCAATGTAAACAAAGGTCTTGATGTTTCTCATTTTTGGCATATTGGCCCAAAAAGTGTCCTAGAGGATTCACTTATCTGCCTTTGAAGGGGAGGATTAGCACATAAAGTACATTGATAATTTTCTCAAACATCTGATGTCAAATCTAACAAGTAAACGTCCTTTCTGTTAAAAAGGGAAAAACAACTTTGTGGTGATGTATGAGACTTACGGCTGCTGCACAGAAATGTGACACTGTATGGGTGGGAATGTTTGTTTTCCCAAACATTGGCATTAATCAAGCTGTGGGACAAATTCATAGTTAACATTAATTGCTGCCAAAGAACACATTTGCCTTGGCTCAGTGGCTCAGAGTGCTCTTCGAATGCTGAAACCCTTGGCCCAGGTAAGATTGATATCTACTCACACCTGCAGCACCACACTGCAAACACATCATTTACTCATGCAATTAATTAACAGACATTTGTTAAATAATTAGTACCCATCAGACACTAGGCTGGATAAAATCCAAAGATGTGTCTACTGGTGGAAATAAGATACAAATTCAACAGGATAATCACTAACGGAGCCAAAATTCATTCATTTATTTACTCATTCATTCATTCATTCATTCAACCTTTACCAGATGCTCATGACTATGGCCAGCTCTGTCTTAGGCAACTGACCAATACTGCAGAGACCAAAAGCAAGAAAGCATTTGCCTGGATGGAGCATATTTCTGGTTCATGGAAGACAACCAATAAACAAGCAAGCAGCTAAAATAACATTGGGTGATGACAAGCACTGTGAAAAAATAAAGTAGGATAAAGAGCTTACAAAGTGATGGAGAGAAAGTGATCTTAAACAGTGGTCAGGGAAAGCTTCTCTTGGTATTTTGAACTGATTAGCATGAAAGGGTGAACCATAAAGAAATTTGAGAGAGGGGTGTTCCAGTCAGAGAGAAGAGCCTGGGCAAAGGCCCTGCAGTGAGCCCACTTCAGGGAACACTGAGGAGGAAGAAAAGGAAGGGGAGAGTGGTGGGAGATGAGGTAGACAATGATGAATTCAGTGATGAGGTGGATTGAGTTCAAGAAAGTAGGGGGTGGGCAGCAGGCCTTGAAGGCAGTCCAGGGTTGGGGAAGGCGGCATCATTGGAAATGAGACTAGAAGACTGCCAGAAATCTACTTAGTGGACCGGGTGAGAATTTGTCCTCCCACTGCCCACAGGAAGCTAAAAACCATGCATGCTCTAGGCTCAGGGATAAGCACCCAATTTGCTAGGATTGCTGTGACCAACAGACTGGGCCTTGGGGCCTCATCTTCCATATCATCCTCCAAGGCTCCGCCTCTTTTGCATCTGCCTAGAGAACACACCTGCTCCTCTCTACCCGGGAGCTCTTGCAGGCCTCCATCTCAACATTTCTGCCTGACTCAATATTTTGTTCACCGCTGTACCTAAGTACCTGGTGTCTGGCACAATGTGAATGTGGGAGCTCGTTGAGTAAATGAAATCACTTGCTTTCTTTTTCTATCTGCATCTATCCAACCATCTATTCATCCATCCATCCATCCATCCATCCATGCATCCATCCATCCACCCTCCTTTCCTTCTATCCATCCATCCATATATATATAATCTGCTTTTCTCCAAAATAAAGATTTGAAGTTGTCTTTTTATTTTAGCTACAACCTCAGGCCACAAGCTGCCACCCTTGCCACATCTTTGTCTCTGGTGCCCATTCCCCTTTAGGAGTGAGGTAAGTTGCAGCTACTGCTGGTTTGCAGGCCATTCAGAGTACACACTAAATTTCTCCAGGAAAGGATGGCTATTCTCAGGGGTTAAACTGGCTCCATATAGGTAAAATAGAAGTATCTAATAAGCTATAAAATGCATCACAGACAGTAAGTTCAATACTTCAGTTCAACATATGTAAGTTCCTGCCCTGGCCAGGAACTCTGCCAGATCTGGGCAACACCCCTGGGCATAAGCAGACATGACTCCTGTGCCCACTGAGCTTCTTGTCTAGGGGAGGACATAGCCGGTGTTCATCATATGATAGAGCCTGTCGTAGGGTATGAAGTAGCTAGTGTTCTAGTGGAAGCCATGCACGGGTCCTACAGAATAAGTGCAAGTAACTCAGAAAGCATTTGGGGAGAACAAATTTCAGGGAGAAGGAATCTAAGGGGAAGGGTTAGCAGTGATGGAAAGCGAAGCTTCTTTAACAAATAAAAATGAGGTCAGGATGGCACAAGGCTGTATTTGGAGTGACAAGAGATGAAATTGGAGACAGAGCTGGTGGACATCTAGAGAATGAATTACCAAAGTGTATTAAACGAGCTGGGTCTTTATCCTGAGAGTAATGGGTTTACTGATAGGCTTTAGTCATGGGAAAGATACGATCTGATTTGTGTTCTGGAAATATTTATCTGATTCATAGTGAGAGACACCAAGGGTAGGCAGACTAGTTAGGGGGCTGCTGCAGTCATCCAAGTGACAGCTGACAGATGCTGGAGCACAGTAATGACACTGGGGAAAGGCAGACAATTTAGGAAACTATTTAGTGAGGCAGAAATGACAGGACTTGGTAACAATGTGAGTTGACTGAGGTCATGGATTAAAGAAGGCAAACCTCACCAGGGGTTTATTCACCACCCAGAGCTTTGAAGTTAGAAATTTAGTCTTTTATTTTGGGTTTCCTTTCTTTCTCTTTTTTGAAAAAATCAAAGACAGAGTTTTACTGTTACCCACGCTGGAGTGCGGTGGCATGATCATAGCTAACTACAGCCTCAATCTCCCAGCTCAAGCAATCCTTCTGCCTCAGCCTTCTGAGTGGCTGAGACTACAGGTGTGCACCACCACTCCTGACCAATTTTTTAAGAAAAAATTTTTTTTGGTAAAGACGATGTCTCACTATGTAGCCCAGGCTGGTCTTGAACTCCTGGGGTCAGGCGATTCTCCCACATAGGCCTACCATGTCACTGGCATTGCAGGTGTGAGCTGCTGTACCCAGCTGTTTGGGGGTTTTCTTTAGAGTGGATCTCACTTTCTCGTCAGAATTTCTGGTGACTCTACGGGTGAGGGGTAGAAAGCTTAGAGGCTCTCTCAGGCTTCTGCTGGAAGAAGCCAGAAGGTGGGTCAGAATAGAACAAGTCTCCCCCTGCCTCCATCCCAGGCAGATGGCAGCACAGGAATGATGAAGAGCAAAGCTCGAAGCTACTTATGCATTGCCCTGCAGAGTTGTGGGAAATGCCAGAAAGCTTAGATAGTAAACACATCAAGTAACATTCCTTTAGCATTAGGACTTTCTGTCCTACCAAAGAACTATCTGTCAGGAGAAACTGATCCTTTGCTTATATTGATCCAAAGGCCCCCTCCCACCCGAGAACACTTCCCACAGTGCTCTTGGCTGTTCTGAGTTCAGTTCTGCACTTCAGTGCAGCCCCCGCCACTGTGACAGCATGGGTTCGACACAGGGTCTCCTGGAGGAGCTAAGACAAGCAGATGCTGTGTTTCCAGGAGAGCCGTTTCCTTATGGGGCATGGAAACCCAGACACATTTAAGTAATGAGGGAACATGCCAACAGATTGTCCAGTGCTGAGGAAATGCAAAGAAGAAGATTATCCGCAGATTATCAGCAAGAGGCCTGGTTGATGAAAAAAATATTAAAAGAAAAAAACAACTGAGTACCTCAGAGCTCCAGAGCAACTGTGCTGAGGCCTCTGGAACTCGGAGTTCCTAAAGTCCTGGTCTCGAATTTTATTAAACAAACACAACCAACAGGGTCATTATTTTATCTCCCTATACATTCATGCATTAAGCATTTCCCAAAATTTTCACAGTCTTCTCATCCTTCTCATTAGCAAAAGCTTAAAGCACTTTATCAATCCTCCCACCAGTTCTTATAGCAAATAGTAATAATAATATATACGCACATGCCACCCCTCCAAAAAATAGAAGAAAAAAAATAAAACAAATATAGAACAACAATTAAAATGTTAACTATCTCATAGCAAAGCAAAGCACAAACTACTGTGGAACCAGCTCTAATCATAAGGCAATCAAGTAATCAAGAAATTCAAGACAAGATTCAGGCAGGTTGTATAGAGAAATGGAAAGCAAACAGTACCATCTACTGAGTACATGTAAAATGCAATGTGGAGTTTGGTGGTCATTTAGAATCTTCTACTAACTGTATTTCCATGAAATCGGAATAAAATTATAAACATCCCCCAAGTTTATAACTTTGTTCTGATTTATCAGATTGGTGATCTGATAAGCTAATTAATTCCAATGAGCTAGTGTTAATGGTATTATAATGTTTACATTTATTTTTATTTGACACTGTTTGAGCAGGTAATTTTAAAAAGCCACTCACAATTTCCAAATGTCTTAGATAAGAAATTCACTTGAGGCTTTGATTTCTTGCAAGAGACAAGATATTTTTAAACATTCTCTGGTATTAAGCCCCTAACCAAAGCAAAACATGAAAGAAAGAGGAAATCCTCAGAGGCTAAAAGTAGAAAAAAAAAATGAGAAAAACAATTCAGAGAGAAAAGTAAAAGATGCAGCATGATGATCTTCTTTATGTGTCAACATGATTTCTCCATTATTCAATCAAACACTAATCTGGGTGTTGCTAGGGAGGCATTTTGTAGATGTGATTAAAGCCTATAATCAGTTGACTCTTAGTAAGGAAAATTACTTCATAATATAGCAGGCTTGATTTAATCAGCTGAAAAGCAGAACTGGGTTAGAGCAGAGCTAAGCTTTTCCAGAAGAAATGCTGTCTTTCTTGAGCACAGCTGCTTCAGCCTGTGCCCAAGGGCTGTAACCTGCCCTTTCGGATGGCCTGCCCATGGATTTAGGACTTGCCTAGCCAGCCCCCACTACTGCACGAACCAATTTCTTGCAATAGATTTCTTAATATACATTTCCTACTGGTCGTGCTTATCTGATTGAACCCTGACTGGCACGTGGCACTGGTAGCTCATCTGGGGCATCTGCTGCTCCCTATTTTTGCTCTGGGGGAAAAAAGACATTAGGACCCATAGGGTGAAAAGTCAGTCTAGAGACTAAGGTAAAAAGGAAACCAGAAAAAAGCAAACAAAGTAGGAAAAGTAAGCAAACAAAGTGGGCCTTGACTCTGGGTCCAAGGGAGACAACTATTTATTGAGAATTTATAGCCACAAGCCATAGATTTAGGGCCCATAGATTAGGACCCAAATTCACAACAGGCTACTTGTGACTTTAACATTAAACATAATGAGATACCACTTCTTTAACATTAAACATAATGAGATACACACCAGACTAACTACATGTAAAAGCCAGAATGCCAAGTACTAGACAGAATATGGGAAAATGGGAGCTCCCATTCACGGTCTTGAACAATTTTGCATTATCTGTTAAAGTCACAGATATATTTACCTTATTGGTTACAAATTTCATTCCACTACTGAGTGGACACATAAAGAAGATCATCATGCTGCATCTTTTACTTTTCTCTCTGAATTGTTTTTCTCATTATTTTTTTCTACTTTTAGCCTCTGAGGATTTCCTCTTTCTTTCATGTTTTGCTTTGGTTAGGGGCTTAATACCAGAGAATGTTTAAAAATATCTTGTCTCTTGCAAGAAATCAAAGCCTCAAGTGAATTTCTTATCTAAGACATTAGGAAACATGGACAAGAAGGGTCTTTTCAACATAATGTCTAATAGCCCAAGCCTGAAAGTAGTTCAGATCCACTCAAAGGAGATTAAATCAAGTGTGAAAGATTCATGAGATGGAGAATCTACAGAAGAGAAGATGAATGAATTACAGCTACAAGTCCTAGCAACCTAATATTGAGTAGCAAAAAGTACAAAATATGCATTAAGATTCCAAATCTCTTCTTGGTCTTACTATATATTATCAAGATAAATCCAGGACTAGATCTGTACTTACTCATGTCCTATAGCCAAGCTGTCAGTGCTTCAGATAAAGAACAACATTCTATTTACAATTCTACTCAAAGAGCTTAGGATAATCCAGGCACACAGAAGATACCATGTGGCTATTTGTTGAATTAATGAACAAATTGTGAACACAAGCATGTATGCCAGGAGCCAGACCCTGTATTTCCAGCCTAGATCCTAATGCATGAAATCCCAGACTCTGACCTTACCCGCTAGGACCCTTTTCTGCCATAGATGACCCAGTAGTTGTTCTCATTTTATTTATCTGACCAGTGTTAATTCTTCCTCCCCAGATTTCTGGAACAAAAGTTGTCACAGAGACTTCCATCTAACACCACTCAAGTCCCAGTGTGATCGTGTTCTCACCAAAAAACCCTAGAGAAAGGAGCTTGTCATTATTGGTAAAGTGAGATTTTGAAATTTGCCCTGGATTTAATTCAGGTGAGCTATATTTTCCCACTGTTTACCATAGATTCCAGAAAGTTGATCTTAGAGGAAAAAAGAACTTCAGCAGAGCTTATAAACATCAGGCTTAGAAAAGCAAACAAAACTACCTTAACAACTTAAGAAAAGGTAGTTAAAATCAAATCAAAACCAAAATAGCATTGCATTAAAGGCCTGAAAAATAGAAATTAAGCCATATTGATAAGGGACATATTATGACATTTGGGCACGTTTCTATGTGGAAAATAAAAATGAGTGAAAGGACAGATTTTGGGAGAAATTAATTGGTATATTTTCTCTCTTGAAGCACTAGGGTACTTTTAAATAACATCTTTCTTCAATATCTAGGGTATTCCTGTTTGAATATTACAAAAGCAGAATGCTTTATCTATGGTAAAGGTGATGTATATCACAGTAATTCAGTCTGGCAACATCAACTGAACTAAGCATTAAATATATTTTAATGTTGCTTAATGACACCACTACTGTCAGTTAATTCCGTCCTCTCTGCAGGTCAGTATGGTATGAGAACACTGCAATTACTTGGTTCAGCAAGGCCAAGAACATCTCGTTATGCCAAAATTTAAAAATTATAAATGTCATCTGTAGTTTAAGAATATTCACAAGCCCATTAGCTATTCTTGAATCTCTAGCTACTGTTTAAACATTGCATTACATGTATTGTCGGAGGAGGAGAGATGATCACACACTGTTGATACTTCCTCAATATTTGGAAAAGGCATGTTTCTTTTTTCTTTCCATGAGTGACACATATATTAGACACTAATATACTCTAGTTTCACCTTCATGGCTATGAAATACTCTTTGTCAGTTCCTTTTGGATGATTTACTGAATTCTTCGCACTGAACCCTCTGTTAGACACTGACTGGGGAGGGAATACCTATTCTAATAGGGCTTGTGAGAATGATTGATGAAACAAGGTTTATATTCAAGGAAGACGTAAAAAGTAAACAGGAGGCTGTATATAGCTTCAGGTAGAACAGAACCGTGACTCATGAGCTTGGCTATATTCTGACACTAATTACATTGCTGCTTTTGACAATTCTCTCCCTTCTCTAAGACACAACCACCTCTTTGGTGAAAGAAGGAAGGAAGCTTCATTAGGCACCCTGAAAGGTTCGCTAGCAGAGCTGCTCAATTCTGACACTCTGGGGTACTGAGCAAGTATAAGAGAGTAACTCTTTTGTGAACTTTTCTACCAGATACTCTCTTATACTTGCTTAGCACATTAAAGTACTAAGGTGAAGAAATTCTACCTGGTGGAAATTCCATCTGGTGGAGAAATTTCATCTGGTGGAGAAATTCACAAGACAAAGCATTAATCAGAGAAGGTTCTTTAGAAGTGGAAAGTCTTGAGGTTGACCTAGAAGTATAACATGAAATGGAGTGACAAATATTGTATATGCCCTAATAGGGGACCATGATATTTGTAAGCCCCACTCTTTTCCTATCCATCCATTCTTTCTTCATGACTAAATATTTGCTATTCTCAATTCATTTGTAATTAACTCTGCCTCAGTAGAGGAGTTATGAGAAAGAGGTGTTCAAGGTGGATAGATGAGGAATAGTCTCACTCATTTCACAGAGCAAGGATGCCACTTTCACTCGATGTCCTAGTAACTTTCTCCACCATATTGATGTTCTAGGGATTTAAAAGGTATCAAATTACAAAGTGTTCCCCATCACCGAGAGTGTAATAGCAACTGGGTAATTATCCAGGTGATTGAATCAATGACAAACAGGAGAACCCTAAATATTCCCACTGAGACTAACTTATCTGTATTGATACCTTCATCATTCAAACTCGTTCATCTCTTTTCTTGGTACTTGTTAGAGGATTTAGCCAGTAAGTTATCTAAGTTAGAACAAAGGGGCAGTAGCTTACTAAAGTTAAAAATTTAAAGCAGTTGTCTGTTTTTGTGTTCAGAAAACATTTTAGACTCAAAAGCCTCTTACTGCATACATGCTCTGCTAAGATGATAGAAGACACTCCCAGGGAAGTTGCTGTCTGGCATAGGGGCTGGGTGCAGTCTGTAGAGAAGTTGTTTGTCCCCTGTCCTTTCATTCTCCTGTTTGTGAAGCTCCAGTTTTGAGTCCTCCCACCCCACCCACCCTTTTCAGGATTTACTTTCCCTTACTCCCTCATCATCTATTTTCCCTTTGAGGTCCATGGTTTCCAAATCCTTAAGACACATAAATAATATTATGGCTTCCTTTTATTAACTGTCCCTCTGGCATTATTTTCTTCTCTGAAGAAAGGAGAAATTATACCATATTTAAGAAACCGTCCTGATTCCCAGTCCTAACAAACTAACGTGTAGTTTATTATCTCCTACACACTAAGAAGAATGTGGGGGTTGCAAGGAAATGACTCCGGTCAGTTCACTTCTGAAAACTACCAGAAACTATCTGGGACAAGGCCAAGAGGAGCAATTATTCAGATCATTCTTGGGGCTTAAGGGCAGGGAACACAGCTCAGCAAACTACAAACACAACACTGTGCAGTCAAAAGAGGCTTCACTGAATTCATCCATCATCTGACAAGGTGTTGATACTTTTTTCAGTTTTTCTTCACACATTATTATCGGCATCATCAAACACTTAAATGTGCCTTCCATATGCAGATGTGACAAGCTGTCTGTAATATTCCACACTAATGTATTATAACACTGCTAATACCAAAAATCATTAAGTATTTACTTTAATTATTTTCCTCTAGAATATTTACACGAATTTTAAAAAAACAATTCATTATAAATGTCTTATGAGGATCACCAATTAATGTGGCAAAGGTGCTTTTATTTTCTTCTCATTAAGAATATGCAGAAACTTGAGTATTGACGAGTGAAAGGATTTATATAAGCAACAAGAATGTACACTTTCTGGCAACAGAATACAGAAGAGATTTGAATGTCATGAAGATATTGAAAAAAAAGAATACAGAGGAGATAGTAGACTTGAATAAGAATAGGTCATGTTTTAATAAAACAACCAAAAGAGCAAAACAGAATCCTCAACTCAGGAGGTCATTTGAATCACAATACCCTTTAATCCGCAGTTTGGCTCCTTGGTTTCTGGAACTTTCTGTCTTCTGTAAATGATGTGCGGGTGGTACCCTCCCTCAGCCAGTGGATGGTTCTTCACAGGCTCAATGAAAAAGTCTCCATGTGGTAGTTGGAAAAATCCAGTCTGTAAATAATTCAATAAGATGGATTAAAGACTTAAACATAAGACCTAACACCATAAAAACTCTAGAAGAAAACCTAGGCAAAACCATTCAGGACATAGGCACAGGCAAGGACTTCATGACTAAAACACCAAAAGCATTGGCAACAAAAGCCAAAATAGACAAATAGGACCTAATTAAACTCCAGAGCTTCTGTACAGCAAAAGAAACAATCATTAGAATGAATCAGCAACCAACAGAATGTGAAAAAATTTTTGCAATCTACCCATCTGACAAAGGGCTAATATCCAGAATCTACAAAGAACTAAAACAGATTTATAAGAAAAAAATTAACAAACCCATCCAAAAGTGGGAGAAGGATATGAACAGATACTTTTCAAAAGAAGATATATATGAGGCCAACAAACATGAAAAAATGTTCATCATCACTGATTATTAGAGAAATGCAAATCAAAACTACATTGAGATACCACCTCATGCCAGTTAGAACGGTGATCATTTAAAAATCTGGAGACAACAGATGCTGGAGAGGATGTGGAGACATAGGAACACTTTTACACTGTTGGTGGGAGTATAAACTAGTTCAACCATTGTGGAAGACAGTGTGGTGCTTCCTCAAGGACCTAGAAACAGAAATTCCGTTTGACCCAGCAATCCCATTACTGGGCATATACCCAAAGAATTATAAATTGTTCTATTATAAAGACACATGCACACGAATGTTCATTGCAGCACTGTTTACAATAGGAAAGACCTGGAACCAACCCAAATGCCCATCGATGATAGACTGGACAAGGAAAATGTGGCACATATACACCATGGAATACTATGCAGCCATAAGAAATGATGAGTTTGAGTCCTTTGTAGGGACATGGATGAATCTGGAAACCATCATTCTCAGCAAACTGACACAAGAACAGAAAATCAAACACCGCATATTATCACTCATAGGCGGGGTGGGTGTTGAACAATGAGAACACATAGACACAGGGAGGGGAGGATCACACACTGGGGTCTGTTGGGGGGTGCCAAGGGAGGGACAGCAGGGGTGGGGTGAGGAGGTTGGGGAGGGATAACATGGGGAGAAATGCCAGAGGTAGGTAACAGGGATGGAGGCAGCAAAATACATTGCCATGTGTGTACCTATGCAGCAATCCTGCATGATCTGCACATGTACCCCAGAACCTAAAGTACAATTAAAAAAAAAAGAAGGCTTATTTTAACAAATTCTATTTTCATACAAGAAACAAAGTGAAAAATTATATAGCTAATTAGGATCTCTGAAACTCTTAAGACCAGTGCTTTTATAGTCTGCTGTTTGATCTCATAGAAGAGTTACACTCAAATAATTTAGTGAAATATCTTTATAGTCAGAGTTATTAAATATTTGGGAGTCACAGATTCCTTTGTGACCTTATTGAAAAAAAGTACACATATACACATGTATCCAAAATGTAGCCTACAATTCTTCAGGTCCATGGATTCCTCTAAAACCCATTGCTGGATATCTATGTATCCCAAATGAAGAGCCTGTGTTCCCCAGTTGTTCTATTATGGAATTGAGACCTATATCTCACACTCCATTGAAACTTTTAGAACATTTACTTGCATGGGGGTAGTCCAGCCACATCTTCACACAACTGTTTGGCTAGCAGTGCTTAATGGCATTCTTTACTCAAGAAAACAAAGAAACATAATGCAAAAGTCCTTGATCTGATACTGAGTTTCAGGGGTCTAGAGCAGAAAGCCCTCTGTCAGTTTCTAGGGAAACAGGGATCTCATTTCACAGATATGAAAATCAATGATATGCTCCAGAACACTGGCCAATGAGTAACTCCTTTTAGAAGTCAAGTCTAGAAGTGTTATAACCTACAACTCTCTTGTCCTTTTTGGGAAAATGTTTAGTGCCCATTTGAGGTGTTTAGAAAACTGCTTCGCCAATCATCTCCTAAGATGGGTTTAACTCTCAGGGTCAGACTTGTCCTGAGAGGTCATAGAAGGGTACTGACCCTGTCCTCAAGGTTTACAACCCAGCCAGGAAGACAAGGTTGATATTTATCTACCAGTAGGAAAGGGAACAGCAACGCCTGGGTACTTTTGTGCTGAAAAGGACTTAGTGTTCACACAACTCAAGAGGCCAACCCATGGCCTCTGGTGGCACTGGGCCTAGAGCCCAGACCTGGAGTCCTGTGTCACAGAGCCCTTCTTCACACAGCACAGCCCTCACTGGAGCAGCACTTCCATGAGTTCTATGGATTCCAGTGCTGTGTTTCAGAGGCCAGTGAGAGTGGCTGCTTTTAGACAGCGAAGGCAAGATTGAATGTCTACAGACTCCAGAATACTTGGCACCGCAGTAAAGCCATGAGAGGACCTCTTCGACTTATTATTTCTTGTTGCTGGTTTGCGAGAGACAGACATTTTCTCATTCAATAAACAGCCAAAATCACAAGTCAGCAGAAAGTAGAAGTCAAGAGATTATAGAAGCCTCAGAATAAAGAGAGGTGGGAGTAGAATCATGGGAAGATTCTCCCAGCATACCCTACCTCTGCTGTGATGCCTAAGTGGCTTCTATGAAGCCAATGAGGAGAGTGACCTGTGATGTCATCAATTCATGAAGATTTTGCATATCAGTTCTGGACAGTCCTAGTAACTCATGTGGTTTGAGGAAATATGGACTGAAGCCAGGAAGACATCAGTGTATTCGCCTGGTAGTCACCATGTGCCAAGCAGGTGTTAGGGATACAGCAAAACAACAGAGCCAGTCCCTCTGCCCTAAAACAGTGCTGTCTAACAGAACTTCCTGTGGTGATGAAGATGTTCTCTACCTGCACTGTCCAGTTTGGGAGCCACTAACCCATGTGACTGCTGAGCACGAGATACAGCTAATACAACAGAGAAACTGAATTTTTAATTTTATGTAAATTTAATCATCTCAAATTTAAGTGGCCACAGGCAGTTAGTGGCTCCAATATTGGGCAGCTTATTTGTAGAGATTGGCCAAGTAAGGAAAGAGAGAGATTCATAATCATAAGAATAATCATCTATGGTGATGAGAGCTGTCATCAGGGCCAATTTGAACACTTGCCTTACAAGAAAATGAACTGTAAAATGTGGCCTATTTCACTATAATGGTTTGGTTTCATGAGTAAATACATCAGGAGCCAGATTGGGAACACCTGTGCACCGCACACAGGCTTCAGAGAATCCATAGAAACACCTGCATATAAAAAAATGCAACATTCACCAAAATTAAAATGAATCATTGGGAATAAATGTGACAGGATAAGGGCCATGTGAGGGGGCTGCCACTGTCCTCAAGACAGAATGGAAGGGGAACAGATGTTCCAGCAGGAAGCTGGAATGGGGGCTGTGATCACACAGAATTAGAAGCTGGGTGCCAGATCTAGAGGGAGTTGTACCCCTCAGAGCCCTGAAATATCAACCTCTATGTCCCCCATCCATCTCAGATGCTTTTTGAAGGAGCCTAATCACATCCTCTGTCTGGCAGCTCAGAATCCAAGTGATGAGAAAAAACATACCTTTGTTGGAAAATGGACAAAGTGGGTTCCAAAAGAATATCGGATCAAAAACTTATAACAGGGTTTAATAGAAACAGCATGAGCTGTATGATCTTGGTCCAATTGCTTAACACACTGAGCCCCAGTTGTCTCATCTGCGAGATGGAGCCAAATTTGTGTTAACTTGCGGGGTTATGACTGTCAGAGACACTATACATAAAATGTCTAACAGAGGTGTTGGCATATGGTACTTGCTAAATAAACACACAGTTGCTCATTTCATCATAGCATCATCTACGGCAAGCACATTTTAAAGTGGTGCTTTAAAAGCAAGTACTCTAGAGTCCATTTGCTTGACTGAACTCTTAGCTGCAGGTAACTTAGCTTCTCTAGGCCTAAGTTTCCTCATCTGATAAATATGAATACCGACAGTAACGTATTAACTTATTAAAAGATGTCACATGGATTAAATGAATCAGTGTAAAGTGCTTAGATGAGTATCAGTATATAGTAAATGCCTGATAAGTATACTGGGCTATTGGCTATTATGCTAATATGCTATTATGATAGTCTAAGGAATGCCTAGGCTGCAAGTTACAGGTTTCTGTAGAAAGAGACAGAGGCGTTTTTCAAAAGCTACCCCCTGCCATGTGGGTGAAACGCAAATAGGCAGAGGTGCTGCCCACCCAGACAGATGGGAGGAATGCCAGGGTGGCAGTGATCCTGAGCCATCACTAGGCTGCAAGAAGGGGCCACACTCTGACATTCGGCCTCTGGGCATAATGGACAAAAGCAGGAAGTATGAAGTGAAGTTGATGGCAGGCAGGCAATGGAGCAAGTTGCTCTCAGAAAAACGGTGGCAGTGGGCTTGCCTGAGGGCTGGAGGAGGATGTGGACTTGTGCAAGGGGGTAAAAGGCTCCCACAAAAGTAAAACGAAAATTGTCAGATGTCAGTGTCACCAAAATTCTGAGCAAAAGGAGGAAAGTGTGAACGGATGGACAGGGCAGGCAGGATCTGATGGCAGGAGGGTGGAGAGAAGGAAGCAAGACAGAACTGCTCATTTGTAGTTGTCACGGGGATTTGTCAGACTCTGAGTTGATAGAGCCAGGAGGTGGGACACACCCTGACATGCCCAACTCACAGTCCGGCTTCAGATTCTGGCGGGATAAGGAGAAGGCAGTACATATGTCAAGTCCAATGCTCTCTCTCTCCTCGTGGCCATGGAAGTAACTTTCTCACAACTGCAAAGTTTGTGGGTCTCACCAACAAGCAGGGAGGGGAGGAGAATTCTTCTCCTCTAGGGAGAGGCCTGCCCTTAGTTATCACAAAACAGATCAGCTGATACCCCACTAACTGAGGGAGAACCAGTGGTGGCTGAGTCTGGAAAAATGTGAGCGGGGACAGAATTTATCAATTTCTCTTTTTTCCTTTTTGATAGAGTCTTAGCGCTGGAAGCCACAGCCGAGGCCATCTAATTAAGCCTCCAGCACATCCCAGGCATCTTCTCTGACTGACAGATTGGTTCTTAGGGCATCTCTCGGGCAGAATCAAGGAGATTTCTTCAAAGGAATTAGAGCTGAAACTTTCAACAGCCTTAATTTCCAAGTCTCTAAATCAACCATGGCTGCCAAGTCCTGGCTGCTGTATTTCCTGCTGGAAGCAGATTCTATAGCATGGTTTGTTTTTCTCTAGTAAAAGAAGCCCGACTTTGGAGACGGCTAAGTTCAGCACTCAATTCCAGCATAAACAAACAGTGTAGCTTTGCACAAGTATTTTGTTTCTCTGAGCCTCAGTGTCCTCATCTATAAAACTATGATGACAAAATGGTTTTTGCTGATAAGCACTAAATGAGGTAATTCATGAAAATGACTCCAAACAGTGCCAGCCTTCGGTCAATCTGCTGTCTCTGTGGATGTCCTCAAGTTAATGGACAGCATCTCGACTCTTCCCTGTGACTAAATCGGTTCATTTCCTCATCCTGAAGTATGGTTAACACCGTTGTTTATTTCTGGAAGTACTCAGTTTTCAGTTTTGGAAGAAAACTCTCTCCTCACATATTTATTTCTGGAAGTACTCAGTTTTTGGTTTTAGAAGAAAACCCTCTCCTCACATAAGGTTAGAAAAGTTGCCTTTTAGTTAATTATTTTTATTTCTCACTTGATAACACTTGGAACTGAGTGCATTTATTTCATTATAATTCCCAAGAGCTGCTCCCACAGAGTCACAAACTATTGTTCCTATGGAAAAAAAGAGTAAGTCATTGATAGACAGCCATTCAGTCCAATAACGTGGACCCACTCGCCCAGGGGTTCTCTAGTTTTAGTGTGCAACAGAATCATATGGAGAGCTTGTTAGAAATGCATATGCCCAGCAGCCTTGCACAGAGATTCAGTAAATCTAGTGTGAGGCCCAGGAATCTGCATGGTGGCAAGCATCCTGAGGTTTCTGTCATCGATAATCCAGGTACCACACTTTGGAAAACACTGAATGCTTCTCTCATGTGGTGCTTAATTATTTTCATCTCCCATCCCCCACCCTCAACTGGCATAGCATTAAGGATATAGAGAAGTACTAGTAATGGCCCCAATTAGCTCTTAGTTGACCTTTGTCAAAAGAAGTTCTAACTATGACAATTGTTGATTGCAGTTTGTGAAGAATATTCCCCTGAATTCAAGGTTCACAATGTCTATAACACCTTGGCAGACTAGGATGATAAAAAGGTGCCAAAAAAAAAAAAAAAAAGATTTTAAAAACATTCCGGTAAGTAGGCACCCTAGATAAATAAATGCTTTGCATTTGAAATGTAAAATAAATGTGAACTTATTTCATGTCAAGAAGAAAATGGGCATTCTGAAAGAAGCTGGCTTGAAATACATGCTGAAGAACTCGACAGGATGTCTTGAAAATTAAGGCATTTTTATCACATCTCAAACCATGCATTTCTGGATAAGCCAACAAAATCAAGAAGCGTTAATTAAGAGACACCATAGCATCCAAAAAGCTCATCATAACTTCTCTCTAATACTGTTCTCAGGGACAAGGGTGGGAGCCTCGTAAATGACACCACCTGAAAATACGGCTTTTTGCAGCCTTGAGCAAAAAGGGATGCCAGCGTCTTCTGGTCATTTTTGACTACTTATCTTCTACCCAATAATCTTGTATCAGAAAAGTTTTCTGCTTCTTGTAATTTATCTGTCTTTGCTTTGTGTGTGTGTGTGCCTGCTTCTAAGCAGCAATCCACATACCCACATTTGCCATGTCTCAACAGAAAATAAGGTTTCTGACTAAAAGGAAGGGGAAAAATTGCTAGCACAGCGGGAGCACAGGAAGCATGTTATTAGGGAGAACATGGGAGAGAACCGGCTTCCAGAAGTGAAAGCACTTTCCCCATGGGAAGCAAAAAACCATTATGGCAGATTTACCCTTGACACAGCACTACTTTTTCATGATATCCCAGTAGCTCACCATTTTCTTTTCTTTTCTTTTCTTTTCTTTTCTTTTCTTTTCTTTTCTTTTCTTTTCTTTTCTTTTTCTTTTCTTTTCTTTTCTTTTTTTTTTTGAGACAGAGTCTCACTCTGTTGCCCAGGCTGGAGTGCAGTGGTGTGATCTCGGCTCACTGCAACCTTCGCCTCCTGGGTTCAAGCAATTCACTGCCTCAGTCTCCTATAGCTGGGACTACAGGCACGTGCCACCAAGCCTGGCTAATTTTTTGTATTTTTAATAGAGACGGTATTTCACCATGTTAGCCAGGATGGTCTCAATCTCCTGACCTCATGATCCGCCCATCTTGGCCTCCCAAAGTGCTAGGATTACAGGCATGAACCACTGCACCTGGCTAACTCACCATTTTCAAACCAGAAACCATCCTTCACTAGAAGGACACAAAGCCCTTCTGGGCTGAGGATAACATGGCCCTGGTCCTTCTTCTCCCACCCTGATGTGCAAAGATCCCTGATGAGGGAGTGCTTCCACCCTGGAAGGAGCATAGCCAGGCAAGGCTGTTGCCATGGCCACCCAGTGACCATCCTCCTTACTGTGAAGGCCTCACACACCACATTCCAGGGACGTTTAACAATGACCTGGGGCCGAGGGAATGTCACCTCTGATGGCTTAGTGATGGGCATAGGCTAACCAAGAGGAATTTGGTAGTGTTGATTTCACTAAGAGTCACAGCAGAGAAAGGGTAGCAAAATGAAGAGGAGGTCTAGAGCGAGATGTTAGAGACATAAGTGAGGACATTAATAAATATTTATATCTGCATCATGTCTCTAAAACAAAAAGACAAAGAAAGATTTGCCTTCCCACAGGGTCTTTCTTTAAAGAATATGACCACATTCACTGTCTCCATTTTCTGCGGCTCACTAATGTCATAATTATGGCAGAATAAATTCATTTTAGTTATATGTAATCCCCCACTACCCTGTAAGGAGAATAGATCTGAGTAACCATAGTATTTTTCGCCTGGGGGCAATCAAAATCTTCCATCCTTGAAGGCAACATTAAAGTGGTGGTGGAGAAGAGCTGAGAAAGCTGGAAATAATCATGTTTAAGAAAGAAGGGGGCTGGGCACCATGGCACATGCCTATAATCCCAGAACCCTGGGAGGCCAAGGTGGGTGGATCACCTGAGGTCAGGAGTTTGAGACCGGTCTGACCAATATGGTGAAACCCCATCTCTACTGACAATACAAAATTAGCCGGGCAAGGTGGAGTGTGCCTGTAGTCCAACCTACTCAGGAGGCTGAGACAAGAGAATCACTTGAACCTGGGAAATGGAGGTTGCAGTGAGCTGAGATCATGCTACTGCACTCCAGCCTGGGCAACAGAGCGAGACTCTGTCTCAAAAATAATAATAATAAATAAAATAAATTTAAAAAATAAAAGAAAGAAGGGAAAAGTCAGGAGGCCTGGAAATAACCCAGGTACAGAGAAAAAGGTGCCCTGGGGATGATGAGGCCAGAAGGGAAAAGATTCATGGAGGAAGATTCACCAGCTGGAGGCCAAAGTGAAAGATTTGCAGGAAGAAAATGGGGATTCTTCCCTGGAGCATGATAGGAATTGTGCAACATAATCTCCTTTACCATTTTTAACTATGACATCTTCAGTAAAGGATCCATTGCTCTCTAGTACTTCAGTGTGACTAGCAGTGCTGTGTCCTCCTTCCAGGATGGCACAGGGAGAAAACAGAGAAATGGAGCTGAAGCCATACATGCCAGGAACCTCTTTTTCTCTTTAAGTAGGAGGTAAGATCATCTGCTTAAAGCAAGTAGGACGGGCTCCTGGGAAGCTGCTCTGAGGAATGGGAGACAGAACTGACCTTTTATGCAGCCAGGTTGAAGGCTCAGCTGAGATTGTGGAAAAACAAGTCAAGGGAAATGACAAAGAAAACAAATGCAAAGGAAGTGATACTCAGAAAGGAGACTGTTAAAATTCAAGCCTTTAGAATTTGTAAGCCAAGCCTGGTGTGGTAGGCTGAATATAGTCCCCTGAAGCTGTCCACATCCTAATCCCTGGAACCTGCAAATGTCTCTTTTTAAAAATTATTATTATTTATTATTATTATTTTTTAATTGTACTTTAAGTTCTGGGGTACATGTGCAGGTCATGCAGCATGGTTGCATAGGTACATACATGGCAATGTGATTTGTTGCCTCCATCCCCCCGTCACCTATATCTGGCACTTCTCCCTATGTTATACCTCCCCAAACCCTCCAATCCCCTGCTGTCCCTCCCCTGGCCCCACCAACAGACCCAAGTGTGTGATGCTCTCCTCCCAGTGTCCATGTGTTCTCATTGTTTCATACCTGCCGATGAGTGAGAACATGCAGTGTTTGATTTTCTGTTCTTGTGTCAGTTTGCTGAGAATGATAGTTTCCAGATTCATCCATGTCCCTACAAAGGACACAAACTCATCATTTGTTGTGGCTGCATAATATTCCATGGTGTATATGTGCCACATTTTCCAAGTTCTAGCCAGAGCAATTAGGCAAGAAAAAAAAAAGGGTATTCAATTAGGAAAGGAGGAAGTCGAATTGTCTCTATTTGCAGATGACATGACTGTATATTTAGAAGATCCTATCATCTCAGCCCCAAATCTCCTTAAACTGATAAGCAACTTCAGCAAAGTCTCAGAATACAAAATCAATGTGCAGAAATCACAAGCATTACTACACACCAATAACAGACTAACAGAGAGCCAAATCATGAGTGAACTCCCATTCACAATTGCTACAAAGAGAATAAAATACCTAGGAATACAACTAACAAAGGATGTAAAGGATCTCTTCAAGGAAAACTGCAAAGCACTGCTCAGGAAATAAAAGAGGACACAGACAGATGGAGAAACATTCCATGCTCATGGTTAGGAAGAATCAATATTGTGAAAATGGCCATATTGTCCAAAGTAATT
>PVKP010014240.1:0-53346 GCA_004027715.1 Plecturocebus donacophilus
TTTCTTTCTCCTTTTCTCTTTTTCTAAAATCTCTTCCTCTTTCTTTCTCTTTCATTCTTTTTTCTTTCTTTTGCTGTTTCTTTCTTTCTCCTTTTCTCTCTTTTTCTAAAATCTCTTCCTTTTTCTTTTTTTTCTTTCTTTTGCTGTTTCTTTCTCCTTTTCTCTCTTTTTCTAAAAAAATAAAAAAAAATAAAAAATAAAAAAAAGAAAAGAATAGTCTCAAATCAATGTTCTAAATGAGCTTCTACATTAAGAGATTATAAAAAGAGGAGCAACTTAAACCCAAGCCTAATATAAAACCAGAAATCAATAACATTGAAAGGAGAAAAATCAATGAAACCAAAAGCTGGTTCTTTGAAAGGGTCAATAAAATTAGTATTACTATTGCTATAACTATTATTGTTATTCCTTATGGATGTCTATTTATTCTAGCACCTGTTTTATCATCTTTTGTATTAGGGATTATGCTTTTAGTGGCATATCCAAGAAATCTTTGTCTAACCCTAGGTCGCATGATTTAGAAGTTTTACAATTTTAGGTTCTATATTTTGATATATAATCTATTTTGAGTTCATCATTATGTAAGATAAGTGTGGGTTAGGTTCACTGTTATTATTATTTTTGAAGTTACAACTGTCAAGCCAGTTTTTCATGGATGCTAAAGATTACTGTGTATATAGGAACTGAGTAGCAGAACATCAAGTCCCTTCTTATAGAACTGTGAGAATGTATCCACATTAATATATACATATGCATATATACACATATGCAAGAAGATGTAAATTACTTGAAATTGACATGAAGAATAAATAGGTCAACTGCCTTGCTAATAATTATTTTTCCTATTTGCATATCTCCTCATTGAAAAGTGATTAGCATGATAAATATTCCATACCAATTGCTACAATCCTGAAAAGGGTCCCAGGAGACTTCTCAGATTTAATTGTTTTTTTTTTTAGTGTGTGTTTTCCATGCCTGAATTTAAATTATAACATGCTCTCTCACACTGAATAGATGGTAGGGAAATGGACAGGGTACACTCTTCTCTGCTCTGAGCTGGTTGAAGGAAAGTGCCTGTGGCATCTGTGTATGGTCTCCCTCTCCGGCATCCACGTGTGGATTACTCTGTTGCAGCACTGGAATGGCTGATGCATCTGTGGGTAGTTCAGAGGCTGCTCACCTGGGGCGATCTCATCCCTTCCAATTTCGTCCTTCACTCCTGCTGCTGCATCCTGACCACCACGTCACAGGCAATGGGCGAGACCTCTCATTCCTACTTAGAATTCCTACTTCCTCACCTAGCACCTCGCAGCTCTCACAGAGGTGACCTTTGGAATCAGAGGAGGAGGCCTTAGGAGTGCAGAGCAGGCAGTGACGGGACGGTGCCATCTGGGACATCTGGGGGTGCCATGGGGCAAAGCCTCTCACTGGCCTCCTGCCATCGCTCTCTGTTATATAAGCAAGTTGCAGAATCAAAGCAAGCAGTTTGCCTACACAGAAGATGAGTAACTAGGACACCATCTTACTAAATGGTGTGAGCCTTATCCTCTTCAAAAGGCCAAAAGAGGCTGGGTGCAATGGCTCATGCCTGTAATCCCAACACTTTGAGAGGCCAAGGCAGGAGGATGACCTCAGCCCAGGAATTCAAGACCAGCCTGGGCAAATAAGTGAGACCCCCATTCCTACAAAACTTGTTTTAAAAAATTAGAGGGGTCCCTAATACTCAGGACGCTGACGCAGGAGGATCACTGGAGCCCATGAGTTCAAGGCTGCAGTGACCTGTGATTGCACCACTGCACTCCAGCCTCATCATTAACAACGACAAACAACACAAAAGCCGAAAGAGCAAAGAAGTTAAGGCTTTTCTTTCCATGAAAACTTCTTGAAGAAAAACACCCATAGAAAAGGAAATTTTTAAAAACTGCATGTGAGCAGAACCCTAGGTGCCAGATCTCATCTCTGCCTCAGCATTCAGTGGCAGTCTTGAGGGCCTTCCTGGAACCCTGCTGGTGAGGAAGTCCAACTTTGTTAACGGCAAGTTCTGGAAAAGGGTGAAGAGCTCTGTGGCTTCCCCCACCCCCTCCTAAACTAGGCAACCTCTTCTGTCACCTCCTCGCTCTTCCACTTTTAAGTCCTTACACACACACACACACACACACACACACACACGCACACACACACACACACACACACACACACACGAGGTGTGCACATGTGACAAGGTGCAGAGCCAAGGAGGGAATGGGCATCTCCCCAGCTCTTACTCCGAGAAGATACTGGGTCTAGCTCTGAATATACTTCTCATTTAATGCCAAAACATCTATGTAAGAACTGGATGTTAATAGGATGATTAAAATAGCACGCTCCGGCCTGTGGCCCATTGCCATACGTGCGCTGGCCTCTGTCTACCTGTCTGATTCCATCTTAGTTGCTAATTTCCCCTTTGCTTCCTAAGCTCCTGCTACACAGACGATTTTCCAGCTCTTCGAACACGCCAAGCTCTTTCCCATACCTCAGGGCCTTTGCACGTGCTGTCCCACCCTCCTGGAAGGTCCTTATCCCTGCCAGCATCCTTCTGGTCTCAGGTTACACGTCACATGCTGAGAGGCCTTCCCAGACCGGTCTGAAGCAGACCTCTCCAGCTCTCTAGTCAGTCAGTCTATATGTTTCCCTAGCATGTCGGCAACTGTTTTATTTATTCAATATTGGACTTTTTATTTGTTTGTCTGGTTTCTCCGGAAATGAACAGATCTTCGAGGGTAGAGATCCTATCCATTTTGTTACTGCAGTGTCCCTGGCAGCCAGCACAGTGCCACACATGTAGACCCTCAGTGAAACAGTTGTTGAATGACTCATTTTGACAGAAAGCAACTGGCTTGTCCAAAGCCAAACAGAAAGCGAGCCAAAGAACCAAGACTCGAAAACCAACCTGGCTCCCAAGTCTATGCTGTCTGCACAGGAGCTGGATGTGCTCAGGGTCAGCTTCTCCTCTCTGCCCTCATGCACCCCCAGCCCACTTGCCCATCTCTCTGCAGCTGGCCAGGACCATGGGGAGGCCAGTGAGGCACTCACCCCAGGACAAAATTTAAAGGACTGACAAAAATTCAGTAATCAAGACAAATAACATTAAAAAAAAAAAAAAAAAAAAAAAAAAAAAAAAAAAAAAAAAAAAAAAAAAAACAAAAAAAAAAACAAGAAAAACCCACCTAAATTCATGCAAAAAAAATCATGGACAAAAATATCAAAAGTTTAAATAAAGACAGGATCCAGGACTATGCCTGGGGCACCCAGCCTCATTGCCTCACCCTAATCTTGGCCCTGACAGATTATGTCTTTATTCTAACAGCTGATATCTGTTCATTACAAATTTTTGGCATTTTTACTATAAAACATTGCATTAAAATATTCTGTATCTTGATGACTCAGTTTTCAGGTCCTCTGAAACGTTGGGGGGGCAGACCTCATTTTATCACGCTTCACTTTATTCCACTTTGCAGATACTGTAATTCTTACAAATTGAAAGTCTGTGGCAATTCTGTGTCGAGCACATCTATCAGCAACATTTTTCCAAAAGCATGTACTCACATCCTGTCCACGTTTTGGTAATTCTCGCAATATTGCACATGTTTTCATTATTATTATCTCTATTATGGCGATCTGTGATCAGTGACCTCTGATGTTACTACTGTAATTGTTTTAGGGTGCTACACGCCCATAAAAGACAGTGAACTTAATCGATAAGTGTTGGAATGTGTTCTGACTGCTCCATAGACGGCCCTTCCTGTTTCTTCCTCTCTCCTTGGGCCTCCCTATTCTCTGAGGCACAATGATATTAAAATTAGGCCAATTAATATCCCCACAATGGCCTCTAACTGTTCACGTGAAAGTAGGAGTTTCATGTCTCTCACTTTAAATCAAAAGCTAGAAATGATGAAGCTTAGTGAGGATGGCATGGAGAAAACTTGCTAGGTCGAAAGCTAGGTCGCCTACACCAGACAGTTAGCCAAGCTGTGAATACAAAGGAAAAGTTCTTGAAAGGTAAAAGCGCCACTCCAGTGAACACGAATGATGGGAAAGCGGAGCAGCCTAAGCTGAGGTAGAGAAAGTCTGAGTGGGCTGGGCAGAAGGTCAAACCAGCTACAACATTCCCTCACCCCAAAGCCTAATCCAGGGCACAACCCTAACTCTCTTTAATTCTGTGAAGGCTGAGAGAGGTGAGGAAGCTGCAGAAGAAAGGCTGGAAGCTAGCAGAGGTTGGTTCATGAGGTTTACAGAAAGGCCATCTCCATAACGTGAAAGTGCACGGTGAAGCCACAAGTGCTGTTGGAGAAGCTGCAGTGAGTGATCATGAAGATCTAGCTAAGATCACTGATGAAAGTGGCTGCACTAAACAGATTTTCGGTGTAGATGAAACAGCTTTCTGTTGGAAGAAGACGCCATCTAGGACTCTCATAGCTACAGAGGAGAAGTCAATGCCCGGCTTCAAAGCTTCAAAGGACAGGCTGACTCTCTTGTTAGGGGCTAATGCTGATGGTGACTTGAAGTTGAAGCCAGTGATCATTTACTATTTTGAAAATCTTAGGGCCCTTAAGAATCATGCTAAGCTGGGTGGGGTGGCGCATGCCTATAATCCTAGCACTTTCGGAGGCTGAGGAGGGCAGATCCGGGGTCAGGAGCTTGAGACCATCCTGGCCAATATGGTGAAACCTTGTCTCTATTAAAAATACAAAAATTAGCTGGGCGTGGTGGCACGTGCCTGTAGTCCCAGCTACTCAGGAGGCTGAGGCAGGAGAATCGCTTGAACCTGGCAGGTGGAGGTTGCAGTGGGCGGAGATCACACCACTGCATTCCAGTCTGGGCAACAGAGCAAGACCCTGTCTCAAAAAATAAAAATTAAAAAAGAATCATGCTAAATCTACTCTGCCTGTGCTCTAAAAAGGAGCCACAAAGCCTGGATGACAGCACATCTGTGTATAGCATAGTTTACTGAATATTAGGGGCTGGCTTTATTGCAGTATTTGCTTTATTGTGGTGGTATGGAATGAAACCCACGGTATCTCCGAGGTACATTTGTGCCTAAGGTGACTGCCTCAGCTGCTCAGCTGGCCAGGAGCCCTGGCTCCCACAGGCAGCTGTCCAAGCCCCTGGGATGCCCTGAATGTCATGTCCACCATGGTAAAGTCTGGAATCTGGGCTCTGAGACCCTCAGAGAGGCTGCTCACCCACTGTTCCCAGTTGGAGACTGGGAACAGCCTGGACTGGTGTTCCTGTCCTGGGGACGTCCAGCCTACTTGTCTCCCTCCTTCCTTGAGGATATCTAGCTTAGAGTGTCCCAGCCTCCCGGTGTCGCTCCACAGAGGAAGACGTGGGCTGTTCTTTGACACCCAGATGCCTCTCTCCAGAGCAGCCCAAGAGATGTGCCTCAGGACCAACCACCTCCTTCTACCCTCCCCTTCCTCTTCCAACAGGGGGAGAAGGAGGAGGCAGAGAGGGTGGAGCGTATTGGATATGATGTCTGTGCCTACCCACCCAGCACCCACTTGCCCTTCTGGGAGCAGCATCTCAAATTCCCCTGGGCCGCCAGCCCTTCCTTCTTCCCTGCTGTTTCTCGGCCGGGGTTGCTAAGCTGGGAGGATGGAAAGGAAGCTGCCTGAGGCCACACGGTGAGGGCCTGCCCTGAGCCACAGCAAGACAGAGGAAAACGGAGTTCAGAAGATGGAGAGGTGGCTCCTCATGGAGCAGCTTGGGCACACAGATCCAGGCTCGCCAGCTGCCGAGCTCTTTAGCCGTAACCCTCTGTCACCAAGGTGAGGTTGAGCTGGAGCCTTGATCTCTTGCAACCAAGAAACCCTTGATTCTCCAAGATGCCCCTGCCCCAACCCAGCACATACTCACCTCTTTCTTCATCAGTTTGAGCTGCTCCTGGAACCTGGCGTAGTCCCGATCCTGCTCCAGGCGGATCCGCTTGGCCTCCTCCCGGCGGCGCACGGCATGGTCTTGCTCCATCTTCTCCACTTGCTGCTTTTGCTGACGCTCCAGGTTCTCTAATTCTGTGTCAAAGAACTTCTTCTTGGCCTAAAAAGAGCAGAAATTCCAAGAAATTCAGCAAAGTCACTTTACACCTGGGAGAGATATGCGGAGTGGGACAGGGAGAACTCAGAGCTTGTGCTCAGACCTAGGTTTGAATCCCAGCTCCACCATCTCCTTGCTGTGGGACCTGGGGCAAGTTACTTAACCTGAGTCTCTGTTTCCTCATCGGCAAAAGGGAGACCAGACCATGTGTTGCATGATGCTCAGTAAAGGTTATTTTCCCTCTGGAGATCCTCCTGTGGGACTCAGGATCACTGTGACTTTCATGGGATTCTGTGTTAACAAGTCACTGCCTAACAAGATCGGGAAACCCCCAGAATTGGGCAATTGATGTGAATTACTCTCCAGGACCCAATCATTCCCACTATGTAACTTCCACTGAGAGAACACATGGAGGCAAGAAGCCCTCCAGGGTCCCATCTTTTCTCGCACTCACGTTGATTTCCTGTTCAAAACGTTTGTGCATTTGCTCCAGCTGCAGCTCATGCTTGTTACTCAGCTGGGTCTGGTTCCGATGCTCTTCTTTCTGGAGGAGCCGAAGCTCTCTGAGTTCCTGGCGCCTGAAAGGTTAAAGGATGCAGATATTTCACAGTAAGAAAGTGGCCTCAGAGGTCACAATACTCGCAGCTTGGAACACTGAGGGCTGGATCATGAAGCAAAATCACACAAGTCTTGGGCACAGGCATGACTAGAACTCAGGCTTCATTTGATATTTATTGACAGACAAAATCTTAATAATCTTAATATATAAAGAGTACTTACAAATCAATAAAAAGGAAGACTATCCTAACTTAAAAAGTGGCAAATAACAAGGACATGAAGCAAAAGATAAAAAAAAAAATTAGAATCACTTATATGGATATAAAATACAAATTAAAAAGAAACTACAATTTCATGATGTAGAAAACATGATGCAGAAAATTTGATGTAGAAACTACATTTTCATGATGTAGAAAATTTGATGGTAGAAATTGGTACATTTCTGGAGGACAATTTGGTAATAAGTTTATGTCTTTTGACATAGTAGTTTCCCTTCTGGATACTGATTTTAAAGAAATATTTACAGATGCACAAGACCATTGAATAAGAATATTCAGCTGGGCATGGTGACTCACACCTGTAATCCCAGCACTTTGGGAGGCCAAGGTCGGCGGATCACTTGAGGTTAGGAGTTTGAGACCAGCCTGGCCAACATGGAGAAACTCCATCTCTCCTAAAAATACAAAAATTAGCCAGACATCGTGGCACGTGCCTGTAATCCCAGCTACTCAGGAGGCTGAAGCAGGAGAATCTCTTGAACCCAGGAGGTGGAGGTTGCAGTGAGCTGAGATCATGCAATTGCACTCCAGCCTGGGCTACAAGAGGGAAACTCTGTCTCAACAACAATGACAACACAACAACAACAACAACAAAGAATATTCAGTTATTTATAATCAATGTTATTTATAAGAGTAAAAAATCGGAAGCAAATGTCCATCAATATAGGTATATGTAAATAAAGTGTATCAATATGATAGAATTCTATACAACCTTAAAAAAATTAAGTTTCGGAAAATGTTTAATTACATGAGGAAACATCTATTAAAAATAATAATTCTTTATGAACTGATATGGAATAATCTCTAGGTAAAAAAAAGCAAGATATTAAAGAATAGGCCTGTTTTGCTACCTTATCTGGGAGGAAAAAGGACAACAATAGGTCTATGTACACACACATATTTATTGCTTACTTTTCCAGTATCTCTGGAAGGATTAAATCAAAACATTAACAAAGGAAAGTGGACTGGATTTCTAGTAGGAAAATGAGGGAGATTTTTCACTGTTTATCTTCTTTTTTTTTTTTTTTTGAATTCTGAACCATGACCTTATACAGGTTGAGTATCCTTACTGAAAAAGCTTGGGACCAGAAGTGCTTTGGGTTTCAGATTTTTCTAGATTTTAGAATATTATACTTACTGAACGAGCATCCCTAATCTGAAAATCTGAAGTCCAAAATGTTCCAATGAGAATTTCATGTTACTACTCAAAAAGTTGCAGAGTTTGGAGCATTTTGGATTTGGGATTTTTTGATTTGGGATGTTTAACTTTTATTACCTGCTAAAAGATATATAATAAAAATTTGATCTGGGCTAGGCGTGGTGGCTCATGCCTGTAATTCCAGCACTTTGGGAGGCCGAGTAGGGAGGATCACTTGAGCTCAGGAGTTCGAGACCAGCCTGGGCAACATAGAGAGATCTTGTCTCTGCCAAAAATAAAAAGTTAGCCAGGGGTGGTGGTGCATGCCTGTGGTCCCAGCTACTTAAAAGGCTGAGGTGAGAACATTGCTTGAACCCAGGAGGTCCAGGCTGCAGTTAGCTGGGACTGTGCCACTGCACTCCAGCCTGGGCTACAGAGCAAGATCCTGTCTTAAAAAAAGAAAAAAAAAACTGACCCAAGCCATATGCCCTAATTTTATATACATATTGTCAGTGTGTGTATGTATGTACTCACAGAAAAAAATATTGGTAGGATAAGACCCGAGTATTAACCATGTTTCTTAACGAGCAAATCCATTAAAAATTGCTATGTAGGCTGGGCACGATGGCTCACGCCTGTAATCTCAGCACTTTGGGAGGCCAGGGTGGGCGGATCATTTGAGGTCAGGAGTTCACAACCATCCTGGCCAACATGGTGAAATCCCGTCTCTACTAAAAACATGAAAATTAGCCAGGCGTGGTAGTGTGCGCCTGTAATCCCAGCTACTCGGGAGGCTGAGGCAGGAGAATGGCTTGAGCCCGGGAGGCGAAGGTTGCAATGAGCAGAGACTGCACCACTACACTCCAGCCTGGGAGACAGAGTAAGACTCCATCTCAAAAAAAAAAAAAAAAGAAAGAAAGAAAAAATTGCTATGTATTATTTATATAATCAGAGAAAAAGAAAAAAATCAAACTACTACAGAAAGAACTTGGGCCTCCTGATTGAACTGGGGTCGCGGTCCACGAGACCTGTGTCCTAGTCCAGGGCGGCACCATGGTGATTCCCACGAGGCCACGCTCTGACCCCAGTGGCCTTCCTCATGGCTCGGAGGGGCCATAACTGCTCATAGAGCAGCACAAGCAGGGGCTGGGCAGTGCAGCGAGGCCAAGCACATTCTCTGGGGTCAGAGCACCCCTGTCTGAATCTCGGCTCCATCAGCTTTCCAGCTGGGTGCCCTCTCAGGCCGTCAGTCATCCTTGTGGGCCTCATTCCCTCCTCTGCAAAATGAGGCTAACAATCTTTACCTCTTGGGTCCTTTGAGGGATAACTGAGATGACACAGGTAAAGTGTCCACGTGGCACGCACATGACCAGCCCTCTGTAAGTGGCAACTGCTCAAATTCTAACAAGGAGGAAGAGGCAATGGCTGCCCTCCTCTGCGAAAAGCCAGAGACACCTTCCACAGTCACAGAGCGAAGACTGTCTGAGCCTCTGCTTTTCTGGAAAGCGAGAAGAGAGGAGGCAGTTTTTGAGGGTGTTAACAAAGAAATGGAAATCCCGACTCAAGAGAAACTAAGGCTTAGAGAAGAATTGACAACAAGCATAAAAGGAGTACAGAAAGAAGGCAGGCAGCCAGGCTCTAGCACTTCCCTGGCCCACCTGCGCTCTCAGAAGGAAAGGCAGGCAAAGAGAAGGCTGGTGCTCAAGAGGGAAGGAACGGCAGAAGCGGTTTTAGGGAAGGATCTCTGCCCGGAAGCCTAGTCACTATTCTGGGAATGTGATAAACCCTCAGTCACATGGTTCAAAACCCTAGGTGTGACCCAACTCTCCACAAATGCCGGGGGTCAGGTATGCCCAGGGGCCTGGGCGGCAGGGAATGATCAGGGCTTTCCTCACCCCTGCGGTCTGGCGGCCAAGCCTGGTTTACAGGTGCTCAGACCTCCAGACCACGGCAGGCAAATGAGAAAATCCTGGTTCCTGACGAGCACCTCCTCACCTCCTTGAGGTCTCACCTTTTGACCCTGAGTAGCACATAGCTGCTCTGCCTAGGAGGAGGGTGGGGACCCACAGCCAAGGCCAGAGAGCATCGCTTCTCCATGGGGTGTGGCCAATCTAGAATTTTAACCCTGGGAACTTCAACTGCCCAGGGGGAGGTGATGGAAACCCAGCTCCTGAGGTTGAAGCTCAGAGTCCAGGGTACCTCTTAGGTGACCGTTAAAACAGAATGTGGTGTCATCTGCCAAAGTAACCTGTGCCCCAGCCTCCCCAACCCACATAGATGACACCTCTGTGTGTGTGTGTGTGTGTGTGTGTGTGTGTGTGTCAGACACCACACTAACTAGTGAAAAGTCTTTCCTCCTACTGTCTCCCAGAGGGAGAAATGATCCAGAACATCTAAAACTACTTTTATTTGGTTTTGGCATGTTTGTCTGTTTATTTATTTATTTGACAGAGTCTCACCCTGTCACCCAGGCTGGAGTGCAGTGGCGCAATATTGGCTCCCTGCAAACTCTGCCTCCCGGGTTCAAGTGATTCTCCCCTCTCAGCCTCCCGAGTAGCTGGGACTACAGGTGCCCACAACCACACCACGCAGGGCTAATTTTTGTATTTTTTGTAGAGACTGGGTTTTGTCATGTTGGCCAGGCTTGTCACGGGTAATCCACCCGCCTAGGCCTTGCAAAGTGCTGGGATTACAGGTATAAGCCACCGCGCCCTGCCTATGCTTTTATCTTTTACAATTTATTTTTATTTGTTTTTGAGAGACAAGTTCTTGCTCTGTTGCCCAGGCTGGAGTGTGGTGGCATGATCACAGCCCACTGCAGCCTCGACCTAGGCTCAAGTGATCCTCCCACCTCAGCCTCCCGAGTAGCTGGGACTAGGCATGTGCCCAGCTAATTTTAAAATTTTTTGTAGAGACACTATGTTGCCCAGGATGGTCTCGAACTCCTGGCCTCAAGCGATCCTCTCCTTCAGCCTCCCGAAGTGCTGAAATTACAGGTGCGTGCCGCTGTGCCTGGCCGCATGCTTAAGCTTTTTAAAAATATATGAATATTAAAAATTTTAATTCACATGTATAAAAATATGTGATTGATGTTCTAGAAATTTTCTCCATACTAATCATGAATTGACCCTGCAAAGGCCTGGCCCCAGAAGAACTCTATGGCTCCGTGTCCTCTCTAGGTGCTAAGCTCCCCCAGCCCCTGCCAGCTACACAGTCCAGTGAAACCTGAAGGAATTCTCACACAGACAGACCCAGTTAGAATCTCAGCTTTACCCCTGCCCAACTGGAAGACCCGGGCAAGTGACTTACTTGCTCAGAAATACCGTTTCCTCCTTTGTTTACAAAACATGGAAATAGGGTCTCCCAAAGGAGGGCTGTAAGTGGAGGAGAAGCGGCTGGAAAGTATAAAGATGGATCCTAGCGAACAGCTTTGCCTCACACCTTCCTCCCTGTTCCAATTCTTCACCAGCTCACTGGTTTTGCCTCCAAAATCTAGGTCAAATCTGACCATGTTTTTCCCTCTTTCTAGCCACTGCCCCAGCCTGAGCCCAGAGCCTGACCCTCCTAGTCAAGATCTCACTGTCTGCCTCCACCAGTCCCTTAAACAAGCTGAGGAGTTATTCCTCAGGGTCTCAGCAACTGCAGCTTCCCCCGGACTCCCCCAGCTCTGCTCCCCTCATCCTTCAGGCCTGGCTCGAGGGCTTCCCTTGGAGCAGCCGCCCCCACTCCAGGCACTCACCATCATGTCACTTGTTACTTCTTTCATGGCATGTACCACAATCAGGGATTACCTTGTGTACTGTGTGTTGGCCCATTAGGTGTAAGTTCTACCAGGGCAATGGCCTTATCTATTTGGGTCACCACGTTATCGCCAACCTGGTGGGTTGGTGGACACATGGAATATGGACAGATCGATGGATGGATGGATGGATGGATGGATAGATGGATGGATGTTTAGGATGGGTAGATGAATGGGTATATGGGTGGGTGGGTGGGTGGATGATTCAGTGGACAGATAGAAAGACAGATAGGGAGTAGGTGAATGGACGGATGGGTAGATAAATGAATGGAAGAACAGATGGAGGGATGAGTGATTAGGTGAATAGATAGATAAACGGATGGATAATTAGGCAGATGAAGAGAATGATAGAATGGTGACTGGGTAGATGGATGGGTGTATGATTAGGTGGATAGATGGATAGGCAGATAGGTAAGTAGGTGGATGGATGGGTGGATAAATGAATGCAAGGATGAATGATTAAGTGGATGGGTAGATGAATGGGTGGACAGTTAGATGGATGGAGAGGTGAGTGGATAGATGGGTGGCTGGGTGGAGGAGTGAGTGGGTGGAAGGGTGGGTAGATGGATGGGCAGATAGATGAATAGGTAGACAGAAGAGTAGGTGGATAGATGGGTGAATAAATGAATGGATGGATAGATAGATGAATGATTGGGTACACGGGGGAGTGCAGGATCTCAGGCAAAATGAGTTTCCTTTTGTCTCCTTGATTCCCTCATTTCATGCTGTAGACAGACAGCTCTCTCACCAAAAGGACCAGTGCCTGCTCCTCTTACCATAGCCCCACCCTGTTACCACCATTGGTGGCCCTTCCCAGGCTTGCCTGAGAAATCTCATCTCCTCATCCTTCTTCTCATCTTCGCTGATGATCTTGGAGGTGGTGATGCTCACCTCCACACCATCCACCACAAACTTGCGTGTCCGCTTGAGGGTTTTGTTGTGTAGCTTCGAGTCCTGGCCAGGGAAAACCATTAGGTAAGTCTCAGCACTTCAGCGAAGGACTCGTGGCTGTTGCAGCAGGTGAGGCCACAGCTCTGCTGGGACCACAGCTTCAGCCCCACCCAGAGTGATGTGGCCGTCCATCGTCCCTCCTGCCTCAAGTTAACCTAAAAGCCCTTGCCCTTCCCTGATCTCACCCTTCAGACCCTGGGCTGAGGCCTCTCCTACCTTGCTGCCAGCACTTCTCATGTATCCAGGACATGGTGTCAGAAGGAGCTGCATTCTCACCCTCACTATACCACTTACTGGCTCTGTGCCTCTGGGCCAGCCTCTTGTTCTGCCTGAGCCTCAGCTTCCTCACCTGTCCCAGGAGGATAATAACACTACTTGCCTCCCGGGGAGTTTGAGAAGATTCAATGAGAGAACACGTGGGGGGCACACAAAGCAGCGCCCACCCCCGGTGCGTGTTCCATGCTTGGCATTTCTTTCTGCAGACTATACCCAACCCTCAGGCACGGTGCCAAAATCCAAAGGAGCCCAAAAACCAAAGGCTGTTTTCATAACTGGTTTGGTAGTCAAAGCTGACCTCGCCTGAATTCCCCACCTGCTGGGAGCCGCTGTGAGATTATGCATAATCTTGATGTTTTACTGTGAGAAATCGCACAGGTCACAAGTGATTGTGCAGGGTGCCACCCGGAATACTGGAGGTGTTAGTGTGTTATAATACGTGGTACCCTCTGGAAGGTCTCAGCTCTGATTCTGAAGGCGTTCCCTAATCCTCCCGCTCTGCCCACTGCCTCTGGCCTCTTGGCTGGTTTCAAAGCCTCTTTTTGGTGAAGCCCAGTCCTGCCTTCCTAACACCGGGCCTCCCATCCCTGAAAGAGGAGTGAGGAGCCAGCGTGGCATGTCTCTGAGCCCTCAAAATCTATGCTGAGCTCCACCCCTGCTGAGTTGAGAGGGGCAGACGGTTCCTGCTCCCTGAGGTCTGGGCCCCTGTCTCTTGCCTGTGGCATCTCGTCCAGGGGCTCTGGACAGCATCAGCGTGGATCTAGCATGCTCAAATCTCATCTCTAAGCTGACACGCCAGGACCCAGTCAGGATGGGGCAGACCAGCGGTGAGAAGTGGAGGCTGGCAGGAGAGAGAGCGGAGGGGAAGAAAGGACAGCCACAGCCACAGCCTTCTGCTGAGAACTGTTCCTGGTCATGGGGCCTCCTAGTCATGTTTGCGGGTGCCGGCACAGCGAGGGGCTCTCATCACAACAGCCTGAGGTCCCCGACGCACTGCAGTCTACCAGGAACATTCTCCACAGCCTGGTGAAGAGCTAGGGAACCCGTGCTCTAGGTGGGTCTGTGTTATTAAACAAACGAAAACACCTTTTTTTGTTTGTTTGTTCACTTAGTGTCTTTAGGAAGAGAAGGGGCAGGATGCCTGTCTTAAGGGAGACGCTGCTCATAGGCGACAGCTGCTGTCCATGTTGTCACGGTGACCTGTTGGAACTGTGCTTCCTTTCCCTGCCTGAAGCTGATTGACTATTGCGGCTCCTGTCACTCCCCTTTGCTTAGCAAATACGTTTGAGTCGCTACTGCATGTTTTTCACCAAGTAAACTTGGGAAGGAAAAACAAAATCATACAGTATTTCCCCTAAAATCAGCCTTGGGTAGACAGTCAGGTGACCAGTGGTGAGTCAGGTAACACCCTGGGGTTTACTGGGGAGGCCAGGAAAGGAGTCAGCCCCTCCCTGCTGCCTAAGGAGAAGGAGGCCATGGCTCCCACTGGGAAAGTTCAGAGCTGGGAGCCTGGGGTCTGTCCAACTTCTTGCTCCTACCAAGCCCTGGGCTAGCTCCTCACTTGGCTGAGCCTCCGTCTGCTGATCTGTAAACTGAGAGGATGAAGCCCCTGTGTTCTTTTTCACAGCACTTGTACAGGGTTCGCCTCATGCCCAGGCCTCTAGTGCAGTGGAGGCAGCACTCCCAACACTGCCCAACTCCAGAAAGGCCCCGGAGGCAGGGAAGGCAGCTTGGAGCCCGTTTCCTTTAGTTGGATTTACCAGTTATCAGCTGGGTCTCGCGGCTGACCCCCAGATGAGAGAACTTCATCTGTAGCAAAGGCCTAGAATTCTCTCTCCCAAATTTTCCCAGGTCCTTTTACCAAGCTTTGACATTCCTAAATCCCAAACCAAACCATCTGCTTGATGTTCCTAAATCCCATGCTGAACCCAGATATTTTGGAGATTAAACTATAAGTCAAACCAAAAATTCCCCAACGCACCGCTTAAAATGCAAGGAAGCCCCTAAATGCTTTTGAAACCCAAATGGAGCTGCAGAACATCCTGCAATGCCCTCGCTGCAAGCCCGTGGTGGGAGAGGTGGTGTTACCTTGATGGACAGAGAGCCGGTCTCTTTGTTCAGGGACAGGTCAGCGGAGAGATTGGTACCGAAGTCCATGCTCTCAGAGGTGCAGAGGCTACCGCAGTCTGAGTCTCCCTTGGAAGGGCCTGGAGCTGCCTGGGCGGGGGGCTCCAGGCTGCCATTGGTTAGCTTCTCCCCACCCAGGGTCTCCAGGGCGCTGCTGTTGGGTCGGCTCTGGCTGGCTTTTTGGGATCTGTTGGCTGCTGGGCTGAGGTCCCCACCCTGCTCAGCAACTTGCTTCTCCTGGGCTACCTGAATTCTGGCATCCATTGACATGGGTCGGGACTTCCTCAGGGGCACAGGCACTGCCAGGCCATTCTCATTTCCAGGGGCCACATCTGGGGGACTGGTGGTTTGGAGGGATCCGTCCCCAGAGGGCTGGCTGCAGGGCCCATTCACACTGTCCTGAGGCTGGCTGGGTGCCAGCAGGGTGGAAGGTGACTCCTTGAGAGGCTTGTCAGTGTTGAGTCTCAGCGGACTCACCTCAGAGGAGTTCTGAGTATGGTTCTCCAGGGTCTAGAAGAAAAAAAGATAAGTCAAGGCCATGCTGCTGTATGTTCAAGGAAAGAGTCAGAGATGCAGTGGGGTGAGAAAGTCAGACACTCCCAAGATGAAGTGGGTCAGGGCCAAGAGAGGAGAGCACACATCTCCCTAGCCAGAGTCTTCACCGCTCCCTACTGCCTAACCATAATAAAATCACTACTTATTTTGAGGCACAGCAGTCTCCTCACTATCTCTAATCTTAGCTGAATTTAATAGCTGTTATTTCTCCCAAGAGGCAGCTGCGGCCAACTGGCCAGCTCATGGCCTACAGGGAGGGGTCAGGGCCACTCCATTCCAGCTAATTTCGACAATGTGGGAAAATGGCCAAACCTTCCCATATTTAAAATTTTAATTTGTTACTTTATTTATTTATTTGAGACAGGGTCTTGCTCTTTCACCCAGGCTGGAGTATAGTGGCATCATCTTGGATTAATGCAACCTGTTTCCTGGGCTCCCACCTGGGAGTGATCCTCTCACCTCAGCCTCCCAAGTAGTCTCCTGAGTAGCTGGGACTACAGGCGCATGCCACCACACCCAGCTAATTTTTTCATTTTTTAGTAGAGACACGGTTTCGGTATGTCACCCAGGCTGGTCTCAAGCTCCTGGACTCAAGTGATCTGCCCATCTTGGCCTCCCAAAGTGCTAGGATTATAGGTGTGTGCCACCGCGCCCAGCCGAACCTTCCAATTTTTAAAGACAAATTGGAAATCTAGATTTTTAATGGATATATCTTAATTTTTAGGTGGTAACTAACTTATATTTTTTAAAAAATCATATAAAGGCCAGGCCAAACCTGTCTGGGGGCTGGATTCAGCCCTTGTGGCCACTAAGTTTTTAGCTTTATTTTTGTTTTTTAGGGTGTTTGTTGGGTGGAAAGTACTGGAAGTGTTGCTGTGCTGTGGTGAAACAGAACACCCTTCCTGTGTATGGGAATAATTAATCTCCTCTCTCTGGTCTTTGCCGCAGAAGCAAGATAACAAGCGGAATGTCATCGTTTGGGAAGTGTTGCAGTGAGACGCACACGTGCTGCCGCTGTGGTTCTAAGGCCCACCACCTTTGGAAGTCGACCTGTGGCGAATGTGGCTGCCCCGCCAAGCGCAAGAGAAAGTGCAGCTGGAGTGCCAAGGCTAAAAGACGAAATCGCACCGGGACCGGTCGAATGAGGCACCTAAAGATTGTATACCGCAGATTCAGGCATGGATTCTGTGAAGGAACAACACCTAAACGCAGAGGGCAACTGTTGCAGCATCCAGTTCATCTTAAGAATTTCAACGATTATTCACGCAATAAATGTTCTGGTTAAAAAAAAAAATCTCCAATTTGGTGAATAAAGTGAGTATCCATGTAGCCACTTTCCAGGCCAAGAGGGGACACCGTTGTGCCCCAGAGGCTATCCCCTGCCACCCCGTCCTTGCCGGTGGCAGTCCTCTTCCGCCTCTTGACATAGTCACTGTCCTATGGTCTCTAAGCGCTACAGGTGAGCTATGCCTGCTTATAAACTTGCTATGAATGGATTCACACTAGAAGCATTCCTTTGGGTCTCGCCAGCCACTGGTTTTTAACCTCAGATATGGCAGCTGGTGGAAGCAACTCCAGTCTACCTTCTATTCGACACCCAGAGTGATGGCTCAAAAACTCAGATCTGATTCTGTCACCTCCACACCAATACCCACTCCCTGCCTGAAACCCTTCAGGGCTCCCACTACCCTCAGGACAAAAATCAGTCTCCTGCCTGTAGACCATGAGGCTGGTGTGAGAGCTTTCTGCCTTCTCCTGGAGCCAGGCCCCAGCGAGGTTCTCCTACTCCACATCCACAGCTGATCCTGCCACCTATCCGCCCAGCCAGCCACTTCACTGCATCGACCTCAGTTTTCCTGTCCATAAAATAGAGCTTGGTTACCCTGTGTCAGCCGTAGAGGGCCCAGCAACCACCAGGGGCTCCACGCACGGTTGCGGTGGCTATGATGATTCCGCATGCCCCGCCCCCTCGGGGCTTTCCTTCTTCACCCTGGTGAGGGTCTGCACCAGCCTCAGGCTCCGCCCAGGACTGAAGTAAATTTGAGAAATCCGTAGTGCCGACCACAGCACGAGGATGTCGGCCAGTTCCATCCCCCGATGGGTAAGTCCAGCCCCTGCTTCTCGAGGCACGGGGAACCATCTGAAGAGGCCTCCCCCAGCAGCGACACCAGGGATTAGAGCAACAGCTCAGGCCAGACTCCAGCCCACAGACCCGTTTTCCTCGGCTCAGAGGGCTTTTACAAATTTAAATTAGCTTAAATTTCAATCTAAATCCAGCAAGCACTGAGGCTGCAAAAGGGTTCCAAATGTGCCCAGACCTGGGTCCCCTTTGGCACGGAGGGCAGCTAGAGGGGGGCCAGGGTGTTGCCTGTGGCCATATGCAGCCCCACATATTTATCCCAAAGTGAGCTAAAAACTGTCTCATTTTATATGCGAGCCATGACAGAAAAAAGGCTGGGAAGCCATGAATCAGTTACCAACTTTTAAAAATGGGGAGATTTCATGTGAAAATCTAGAGCCCTGGTATCTCCCGAAAACTCACAGGATCCAGATCCGGCCAACACCCGCTGCTGCCTCGCCCCGGCCCATGTGCCATCTTACATAACCTGCAGCGTGGGTGTCTGCAACCTCTAAGCTGGGAAGAAATTCCCTGAGCCAGAGCCCCGGCCTCCCCTGCCCCTCCCACACCAGCAGGGCCAGGTGAGATCCCATCCTCTCAGCCCCTGCCAAGCCCCACTCTCCCCGGCCTTACAGAGGCGGCATCCACGGTGTCCTCCTCTTCCCCCTCATCCCGGCCGTCTTCGATCTCCTCCATCACCTCAGCCTTGGCCTCAGCCACCAGCTCCCGCAGAGCCTTGTTACTGGTGACGCTGCTGACGAAGGGGTGCTGAGGGGGCAAGATGCACCTAGATTAGAACCACTTTGGGGTCAAAGGTGGGGTGGAAGAGGCTGGGGGAGCTCACCCCCCAGGGCAGAGAAGGCCAGCCTCATTCCTGAGCAAAATGTGCACATGAACTTAGAGACCCAGAGACAACCGAGAAAGTCCCAAGAATGTTGGAAAGAGGGCAGATTCCAGCTCTGTCTCTCACCAGCTGTGTGACCTTGAGCATGTCACTTAACCTCTCTGAGCCACAGGTTCCTTATCTCCAAAGTGGACACAATAATGATGAACTCACAGGGAGGTCATGTGGATTAAATGAGATCATGTATTTGAAAATGCTTAGCCCAAAGCAGAAGCTTAAGCCATGTTTGGAAGGGAGGGTGTCTAATTTCCTTTTTTTTTTTTTTTTTTGAGACGGGCTTTGGCCATGTTGGCCAGGATGGCCTCGATCTCTTGACCTCGTGATCCGCCCACCTCGGCCTCCCAAAGTGCTGGGATTACAGGCGTGAGCCACCGTGCCCAGCCCTTTAAAGGGTTTTAATATGTAGTTTTACAAAATATGCTACATACATTTTGTTGAGAAGTAACATTCCTACAGTGAATTTCGCAGGTTATAAAGCTCAATTATCTTTTTTTTTTTTTTTTGAGACAGAGTTTTGCTCTTGTTGCCCAGGCTACAAGTTTTGCTCTTGTTGCCATTGTGCAATGGCAAGTTCTCGGCTCACTGCAATCTCCTCCTCCCAGGTTCAAGCAATTCTCCTGGAGCCTCAGCCTCCCAAGTAGCTGGGGTTACAAGCATGTGCCACCACACCCCACTAATTTTTTGTATTTTTAGTAGAGACAGGGTTTCACCATGTTGGCCTGGCTGGTCTTGAACTCCTGACCTTGAGTGATCCACCTGCCTCAGCCTCCTAAAGTGCTGGGATTACAGGTGTGAGCCATTGTGCTCAGCCTCAATGACTTTTTACATATATATGCACCCAGTGTAACCGCCACCCAGCTCAAGATACAGAACATTTCCATCACCAGGGAAGGTTCCCATCTCCCTTGGCAGGCAACCCCACTCCCACGCTGCCAGCCTCGGGAGACTGCTCCTCAGCTTCCTAGAAACAGAGCATCGAGTGTGCAGTCTTTCGCGTTGGCTTCTGTTGCTCAGCGTCGTGACTGTGAGATTCACCTACATTGTCGCGTATTTCGGTAAACTGTTCCCGTTTTATTTCTGTGCAGGGTCCCACTGTGTGAATATGGCACAGTTTGTTTATTCATCCTGCTGCTGCTGGACACCTGGGCTGTTTCCCATTTTTGGCAACTATGAATAAAGCTGCTAGAGACATCCTCGTATATGTCTTTGGGTGGACATATGTGTTTGGTTTTAAGAAAGGAAATACAAGATCTTGAGGCAGAGTGGTGTATGTTCTATTCTAGGTTTTTATGGAAATGTCAGAGTCTTTAAAAGTGAATGTTCTTTTGCGGACCTTGCAAAACACCAAAGCAAAAGGTCTTAGCGATATGAAGTCAGCGTGAAGTATCCTGGGTGAAGGCACCCGGGTGTAGCCAGGGATGTGGGATTCCTCAACCCACCACGCTCTCTCAGGGCCACTGGGAAAGGAATGATGAGGTGGGGTGGGGGCATCATGAAGTTAGAATTTGCTCATTTACAATTTACAGGAAAGCTCTGATGAAATTCACTGTTTTGGCGGGCGAGGTAGCTCACACCTGTAATCCTAGCACTTTGGGAGGCCAAGGCAGGTGGATCATGAGGTCAGAAGTTCGAGACCAGCCTGTCCAATATGGTGAAACCCCATCTCTACTAAAAAATACGAAAGGTAGCCGGGCATGGTGGTGCATGCCTGTAGTCCCAGCTACTTGGGAGGCTGAGGCAGGAGAGTCACTTGAACCCGGGAGGGGGAGGCTGCAGCGAGCCAAGATCGCACCACTGCACTCCAGACTGGCGACAGAGTGGGACTTCGTCTCAAAAAAAAAAAAAAAAAAAAAAGAAATTCACTGTTTTTTCCTCTTGGGGAGGAAATATCAACAAGATTGCTGGGGAAGTATTTAAATGACTAAAAAATAAATTTCTAGCACCTAAAAAACACATTCAGAATGCATATGTTCACCATAAATCATTCTTATCTGCTGTTCATTTAAAACAGTTCATTTGTGTAAGTCCACCAGGCAACACCCTCTTCAACTCCTTTCCCTTACTTTGTACAGCCTAGAAGCAATAAACCTCACTTCTTTTAGAGAGAGAACCCTATCATTCCAATGTTCCCAAGCCCATCTGACTTTCTCTAGTTAGCCCAAACTAATGGAGAGTTGAAAAGAACATAATTTTTATTTCTTTCCCACTTCCCCGTTCACCCGCAGATTCATTCCGCAGCCCATACTGAGGCCAGCGGTGTGCCAGGTGTGGAAACAGCCGAACAGATCAGGCCAGGTCTCTGCCCTTGGGGCTTCCAGTTGAGTGAGAGGGAGTTGATATGCAATCAAACGATTAACAAGAGAATTCCAGATCTTGTATAGCTGAGTGTGGTGGAGACTAAAGTCTGCAGGCAGAGGGGCCTCATTCAAGGTCATATTCAACCTGAGACCCAAGGAATGTGAAGGGGTTCCCCAGGGAAAGATCTGGGCACAGAAAATTCCAGGCAGAGGGAGCAGTGGTACAAAAGCCCTGAGACTGGAGTGAGCTTGCTGGGCGGTGGGAGCCACAAGACAGGCGGGATAGTGGGACACACAGGGTGAGAGGAAGGATGGGCTGTGTGTGCAGGTGAGCCACTGAGACTGTCCTCACAAGCCACCAGCAGGCTGCAGCACAGCAGTGATATTCACTACCACCCTTTAAATATGTCATTCTGGCTGCTCTTTACTTTTAAGAGGTCTTGAGTGGAGCGTTAAGGGTTTACTAATAGTGGGAAGCAAAGCAGCACAGGAGTTAAGAGTGCTGGCTATAAACTCTAGAACCAAGGCCCCTGGTAAAATCCAGCTTCCACCAACTTGGGCCAGTCACTTAATCTACAGCCTCAGCTTGCTCATCTGTATAATAGGAATAGCTGTTATAAGCATTATGGTTAATGCTCAGATATGGCAGCCATCATCATCATCACCACCACCATTATCACCTTCACCACCATCACAACTACCATAGCACCATCATTGCCATCACCATCATCACCACGACAATTACCACCACTATCATCACCATCATTACCACCATCATCACTATACCCATCATTACCACCATTATCACCTTCACCACCATCACAACTACCATAGCACCATCATTGCCATCACCATCATCACCATGACCATTACCACCATCATCACCATGACCATTACCACCACCATCATCACCATCATTATCACCATGACCATTACCACCACCATCATCACCATCATTACCACCATCATCACTATCACCATCATTACCACCATCATCACTATCACCATCACCACCATCACCACCTTCACCACCATCACCATCACCATCACCATCATTGACCATTACCACCACCACCATCACCCCCATCAGCGGCAGGAAAAGTAGCACAACCAGAAAAGCCTGTTTTGGCCAGGCGCAGTGGCTCACACCTGCAATCCCCACACTTTGGGAGGCCAAGGCAGGTGAATCACCTGAGGTCAGTTCAAGATCAGCCTAGTCAACATGGTAAAATCCCATCTCTACTAAAAACAACAAATATTAGCCGGGTGTGGTGGTGCATGCCTGTAATCCCAGCTACTTGGGAGGCTGAGACAGGAGAATCGCTTGAACCCTGGAGGCGGAGGTTGTAGTGAGCCAAGATCGTGCCACTGCACTCCAGCTAGGTGACAGAGGGAGATGGTCTCAAAAAAAAAAAAAAAAAAAGAAAAGCCTGTTTTGCACTCCTAGCCCCTCCTATTCCCTCCCACATGGCCCCAGAGCACAGCGTTTTGGAACCAAGGGTGAGAACCAAGATCCCAAAGGCTTATAAGCTCCACATTGCACAATCTAATACACGTAAACTTGGGCAAAACGCCACAGGACGCTTCACTGCAGTGGCTGAAGCAGATGTGGCAGAAATAAATGCAGGCACAGGCTTCTGGAAACACCAGGTTTTCATCGGGACACCCCACGTATTGATCAAATCAGTGGCTTTTCAGCATGGCCAGGAACCCTGCCTTCTCGAAGCAGTATCATCTGCTCCATTGCCTCCCCTGACCACCCCAGTGTCCTTAGGAGGAAGGGGTGCCACGGGGAAGAAAACCTGTGATAGGCGGGTGAGCAGGGCAGCTCTGCTGGGCACCAGAGCAAGCAAGCCTGGCAGATGGGGCCACTGTCCTGTAGCTGATTAGACCCAAACATTGTTTTACAGATTGCTCCGGGACACAAAACACAGACCACCTTTGCCACTGCATTAGCTCCTCTGCCTCCAGAGGTGTGTTTAGAGGCCCATTAGAGAGGCAACAGCCAGGCAATGCTGCAAGGTAGAATGCTAGGCTGCACCAGGTAGACTGGTCTGGACACACAGGTCCCCAGTGGAAGGCTAGATCACAGAGGAACGTGACCGCCCAGTCCTCCAGTAGGAGGCATGGTTGTTCAGTGCCATCTTTGCTGAGACAGGCCAAGGTTGGCGAGCATCATACAGCTCGCCAGCCGGCACCTGCCCTCTACCCAGGGCCTCCCCTGTCATCTAAACTGACGTCCTTTCCAAGAACTCGAGCCTATTTTTTCCTCTATGTGCTTAGAAACCGTCAGCCAGAGGGGTCCTATACTCCAAGATGGGCTTTAAAGAACATCAAATAGGCAGGGCATGGTGGCTCATGCCTATAATCCCAGCACTTTGGGAGCCTGAGCCTGAGATCAGGAGTTCGAGACCACCCTGGCCAACGTGGCAAAAGCCTGTCTCTACTAAAAATACAAAAATTAGTCGGGAGGCTGAGGCAGTAGAATCACTTGAACCCGGGGGTATGAAGGTTGCAGTGAGCCAAGATCGCGCCACTGCACTCCAGCCTGGCAAGAGCAAGACTTGGTCTCCAAAAAAAAGAAAATGTATTTAGCAAATATTTGCTGAGAGCTCTCTATGAACCAGGCACTGTTCCTGGGGCCTATCTGTGAACAAAACAAAGGCTGTTGTCTGCAGGGAGCTGACAAGCTAGGCTTGCAACAAACCCAATAAGCAGGCGAGTTCTATCCTGAGTGCCACGTGCCATGGAAGAAGCAAGAAGCAGAGTCGAGAAATGGAAACTGGGAATGTGGGGAGTGTAGTGGGTTTCCAATTTCACATTGGTGGTTGAGGGGGCCTCACTGCAAGGCTGACATTTGAGTAATGGCTGGAAGAGGGAGAGTCAGTCACAGAGGGATCTGGAGGAAGGACATTCCAGCCAGCATGGACAACCAGTGCAAAGGCCCTGAGGCAGGAACATGCTCACTGTGTTTGCAGCAGAGCAAGGGGGCTGGGCAGGCTGGAGCAGAGTGAGGCTGGAGTGAGGGAGCAATAGGGGCGAGGGGATCAGAAGGGTGGAGGGCGAATCACACAGCACTCTAAGGGGCCCTGAGACTCTGGGTTTTCCCTGCAGTGAAATGGGAGCCACCGGGGAGCTTTGGCAGGCAGGGAGGACATGAGCTGGCTCCTTTTGAGAAGGTTCCCTCTGGCTGCTGTGCTCAGCCCAGACCCAGCTGAGAGGGCAGGAGGCCAGCGAGGAGGCAGCAGCCTGAGTGAGAGGGTGGTGGCAATGGAGGGGTGGAAAATGGTCCAAATCTAGGTATGTTCTGTGGGCAGGGACAACGAGATTTCCTGATAGGTGGGCTAGGGAGCGTGGGAGAAAGAGGAGCAAGGTGCCTGCATGGTTTGGGGTCTGAGCCACTGGAAGGGTGGAGCTGCCATCAGCTAGATGGGAAAGCCAACAGTGGAGCATGTCTGCAAAAAGATTCCAGGGCTCAGCATCCAGTGTGAGATGCCCACTGGACATCCGGGGAGTAAACAGCTGGACGCGGGCCGAGGCATGAGCCAGGAGTGCTGCACGCTGGGTGCGTGGAGATGGAGGGAAGGACCCGTGTGCTCTCACACCAATGCGCTGGGGCAAAGTGGGGCGAGCAAAGGCAATGGAGAAGGAGTGGCTGAGACCAAAGGTGCGTGGAGTCCTGGCAGTCGAGTGCTGATGGGAGGAGGAAGAAGAGATCGGCTGGGCTGGTGCTGTTGACGGGGCCAGTGAGACAAACACTGAGGCACCCCATGGCACAGAAACCGCAGATGACCTTGATAGGAGCAGCTGTGATAGAGCCGACGGGTTTCAGAGCAAATTCAGCCAGTATCTACTCAGCATCGAATAATGTGACAGCTGCGGTGTTAAAAATGTTACATACAAAATGGCATTCACTCACACAATTCTGCGCAGCCAGCACTCTCTACATCTTACAGATGAGGAAACTGAGGCACAGAGTGAGAATCTGCATGCAGATTCCGGGGATGAGGAGGGCATGTCTGAGTTCAGAGGCTGGTTACTCACAACTTGGTCCTGGCCCAAAGAATGTCTGCAGGAATCAATGAATAATCACAAACCAATGGGTCCATGATTCACTCCGCCCGGGGTGGGACACAGGGAGACATGAGGGCCAGGCGCTTCTTGGAAGCAGGTAGGTACCCTGAAGGCTGACCGTGCTGGAGTGGGGGCTGGGAAGCCAAGATCCGGGCCCACCTCTGTTACTCAAAGCCAAGCGATGTTGGGCCAGTCACCTCGCCGCTCTAATCCTGGTGTCCTCACCTGAGGGGGTACACCACGCCCACCCTCTCTCAGTGAAGTGGAAAAGGCACATGGGCGCAGCCAGCAGCAGCACAGGGGTGAAAGGTGCTTTATTCATCTCCAGAGATCACTCCTTTCTTCTGCAACCCTTTCTGTTGGATGCTAAGAATCCTCTGGCAGGACCTTTTTTCCAAGTGTGGAACGGAAATTCCTGGCTAAGGCTGCAGCTCCGGAGCTGCCATGTGGGGATGGAGGACAGCTGGTCTCTCCATGGAATGTCCCTGAGGCCGGATGTATCAGGGCAGGAGGTGCCTCTTACAGGAAACAATTGGCCCCAAGCGGCTTGGACAGCGACAGCAGCCCCACTCCACCCTACTCACTTCAGGGGGCCACAGCCCACTCCCCATGATGTCCAGAAAATGAGGCCTTTGTCCACTTCAGAAATTTGCTTTTGAATACATTATAGAAATGTAAAATGAACAATGTGACCCCCACCCCCGCCCCAGCAGATGACCCCATTTTGCATCCTGGTTCTCTTTATTTATTGATTTATTTATTTTTTATAGAGGCGAGTTTTCACCGTGTTGGCCAGGCTGGTCTCCAACTCCTGACCTCAAGCAATCCACCCGCCTCAGCCTCCCAAAGTGCTGGGATTACAGGCGTGAGCCACTGTGCCCAGCCATTTCCTTTCATTTAAAAATAAATAGGTAAGTAAATTCTATGCATCAAGCATTCCTTGAGCACTGTGCTTAAGAGTTAAGCTAAGAACTTCCTAGTACCTCTTCACTTACTCCTCACAACCACCCTGTAAGGGCACTGCTGCTATTCACTCCCATTTCAGAGTGACAAGCAAGTCACAGAGAGGTTAAGCCACTCGCTCAGGGGCTCACAGCCAGTAAGTGGCAGAGCTGGATTTGAACCCTGCACCTTCCTGCCCCAGCTCATACTCATAATCACTAAGCTGTTACCCCAAGGGGACGCACGGTGGCTCAGAATGCTGACCACAGGCCCAGTGCATGGCGCACAGTAGGAAGCTGGGAAAAGCTGGGTGAATATGAAGACTCAAGTGCCTGGTGTGGCGTCTTCCTCCCTTCCTGCCACCGCACCTCTGAGGCTGCAGTGCTGGGGGCAGGACTGGAGCAGATAGGGCAGTGAAAGCGCAGCTCCATTGCATCACCCAGGCCTATTCCTCCCTCTTCCATCAGTGGCAGTGACAGGGGGACAGTGGTCAGCGTATCTGTAGATGGATGGGCAAGTGCTGTCCACAGCCCTCAGAACACTGCTGTGAACATGCCGACCTCACCCGGCGGCCAGCCATGACGCCCTAACATGAGGCATGGGCCCAGGCAAAGGATGGCTGACAGCTCCTCCAATAGTTCAAAAAGCTTCAAGGAAACCTCCACCCACCTCCCCACTCTAAGGCAGTACAGCCAGCTAATGAGATGCTCAGAGTCTCCTGATCCCACACACAGCAGCCAGAAGGACCCTTATAAATGGAAGTCGGATGCTGTTTCTCCCCTAATGCACAGATAAAGCCCAAGACCTGGCTGTGGCTTGCAAGGCCCTGCAGGACCCTGTGCAGCCTGGCCCTGTATGCAGAAAACAGCACGGCAAGCCTCAGAAAGCTGTCACAAGGTCGGATCCTCAGCTGATCTCTGCAAACTAGGAGGGGCCTCCCATCATTAATTGATGAGAGTGGCTTGCTCTGCTTAAACTGTTCTGCAAACAATATGGCTTAGGTTGAATATGTGCTTTCCTTCTGGAGTCTGGAACTTAGTTCTTTGCCAGGGAGGGGATGCCTATGTGATCACTATCCAGTAAAAACCCAAAGGGGCTTCCCTGGTGGGCAGCACAGAGAATGAAGCGTGTCCTGGTGCCTGTACTGGGAGGGGGCCCTGGAAGCTTTTGCCTGGCTCCCAAGACCTCTTCCCACGTGCCTCCTACCTGGGCTGGGTTCCCTCTGTACTTCTGCTGTCGTAAGTCTCGGGGGAAGATGCTATGCTGAGGCCAGGTGTTCTTCTAGGGAACCATCGAGACTTGGGACGGACACCTCAGTGCCTCTCTGGTCTCATCTTTCCTCCTCCCCTCCCCTCCCCTCGCCCCTGTGCTCCTGCTTCCACGCCCCCCCACGCCCTCCCACCCCTACCCCCTGGCTCCTCCCAGCATGTGCAGAACATGCTGCCATCTCAGGCCTTTGCCTCCTCTCTCTCTGGGCCACTGGCCTTGCCCACTCCCTTCCTGTGTGCATCTGCTCGCCCGGAGAGCCCTTCCTTATTCTCCCTTTCAAGACACCAGCTGTTCCGGGTGCCCCACCCCCGCACCATGGCATCTCCTTCCGTGGCGCTGGCCACCCCTGCCATGTGCACGCACTTGCTTATTTGCCGCCTGTCTCTCCACTGGACACATGCTCCATGAGGACAGGGTCTGGGTGGCTTCACTCCCCAAGGCACTCCCAACACACAGCTGGCATTCCGGAGGTGCCCGGGGAATACTGGCTGATGGATGAACAGCTGTCCATGCTGTACCCTGGCCGGGGCGAGAACATGCCCAGCATCCAGGTCACTGGTGAGCTCATTAGACTCTGCCCTTCAGGGAGCGGAGCGGGAGGGGAATCCACTCACCTCTAGCAGCTGCGCGGCACTAGGCCGGGTTTCTGGGTTCTTATCCAGGGCTATCTTCAGGAAGTCACGGAACTCTACAGACCTGGGAGGACAGGCATCAGAGGTGAGCATGGAGGAGGCAAGAGCAGAGAGAAGTCCCCTATGTCACAGACTCCAATGTCCCAATCATGCCCCTGAAAGGACAGAGGCAACTTTCACAAGCTAAAACAGTGACAGGGACTACACGACGCCCTTTTCATCGTGGACATCACTGTCCAGATGGGGACACAGAAATCAGAGAGGAGCAAGGATTTGCCCAGGCCACACAGTGAGGAGACTTAGCAGTGCCAGGATTTGAACCCAGGCCCCTGATGTCCGGCCCAGGGTTGTACCATGTGGCTCCTGGGGCTCAGCTGGGGCTCCTGTTCCCCCAGTGGGAGCTGGCTTATTTGGGTGACCTGGTTTGCTGTGATGAAGATTTCATGTCAAGAGAACTAAGGGGACGTGATGGCTCACACCTATAATCCCAGCACTTTGGGAGGCTGAGGCAGACAGATCCCTTGAGGCCACGAGTTCAAGACCAGCCTGGGCAACATAGGAGAGCTCGTCTCTACAAAAAATTAGCCAGGCATGCTGGTGGGTGCCTGTAGTTCCAGCTATAAGGGAGGCTGAGGTGTGAGGATCTCTTGAGCCTAAGAGGTCGAGGTTGTAGTAAGCTCTTAAGCTAAGCACTTCATCGTATCTCTTAATTTAATCCTCACAACCAGCCTGTAAGGGGACTGATACTATTCACTCTCATTTCAGAGTGACGAGCAAGTCACAGAGAGGTTAAGCCACACTTATTTTTATGACAGTGTCTCACTCTGTCGTCCAGGCTGAAGTGCAGTGGTGCGATTCCAGCACTCCAGCCTGGGCAAAAGAGTGACACCTTATCTCAAAAATAATAATAATAATAATAATAATAATAATAATAATAATAATAACAACAACACCAAGGGAAAAAAGAAGCACGGAGCTCAGAAAGGCCTGAAGACCCCCAGGCCCCAACCTGTCCTTGGGGCTAGCCGCAGCAGGAGGCCCCGCCCACTGCACCCCCGCGGCCCCGCCCACCGCTTATCCCTAACCCCGGCGCCAGCACCCCCGCCCCTCACCACTTAGAGGGCGTGAGCAACGTGGGAGGATCCGACTTGGCTATCTTCAGCAGGACCCGCATGGGGTTGAGCTCGTGGTGTGGCGGCTCGATCTGGGCCATCTCAATCAGCGTGATGCCCAGGGACCAGATGTCGGCTTTGTAGTCGTACGGCGTGTCCTTCATGGTCTCACACATGACCACCTCGGGGGCCATCCTGAACCAACCAAGGGACAACATAGGGCTAAGAGTCTGGCCTCCATAGGCGCTTCTTGGACATTCAGGGTCAAGGGCCACCACGAGCCACCGTCAGGGTGGGCAGCACTCCCGAATCATGATCTGCGTGAGTCTGCATCCCACGTGTCTTCCTTAGGACGCTCTTCCACAGAAAAACGCCTCCACGCGGCTCCCCGCCACGTCCTGCTGCAGTTCCGATGCCTACCGCGAGATGGCAGCAGCGACCCGGAACACAGAGTCCTGGGGAGGGGGCGGGGGGGCGCAGGGGAAGGTACGGAGCAAAACCGAGGCGTGGAGGTGGGTGGGCGAGGAGACGACAGCACAGAGAGAAGGAGAAACAGGTGTAAAAGGGGGAGAGAGAAAGCAAGGGTGAGTAACAAGCAAGCAAGAAAGGAGCCCAAACTCCACAATGGCGAGTGATGCGCATGAAAAAATCGTGAAAAGGCGAACAGAGAGTAGTCAGGAGTGAAACTGAGGGACAGTGTTTTGTTTTTAAAGTAATAGCTCTGGAAAAGAAGGAAACATGACAGACTAGAGAAGCCTCGGAGAAGTCCAGAGAGACTTCACATGAGGGGAGGAACTGAAGTTGTGCTGCCCACCTTCAGGGCCCCCGTCCCCGGCCCTTAATGCATACGTGGTGAGTAAGTCACGAACTGAATCCTGTTTTAGGGATTCTAGTTCAGTTATAATGGAGTGTCTTCTATGTGCACCATTTCAGTTCATCCTCCCAGTACCCTTATTAAGTAGGACCTAGACTATCCCTAATTTTGTGGATGAAGAAACTGAGGCACCGCAAAGCTAAGCAGCTTGTCCAAGGTCACACAGCTAGTAAGCCACGCGGCGGGGCACGCGCCCACAGGCTGACCCAGCAGCCCTCGCCTTCCAGCCCCTCCCGTCTAAGGCACCTGGAGGTCACCTTGCAGAGTTGTAACGTCCAGTCCATTCCATTTCCCGAAGCTACACGACTCACCAGTAAGGCGTGCCTATGAAGGAATCTCGCTTCTGCAGAGTCTTCAGATTCTTGGCAGACACACCAAAGTCAGCTGCAAGACAAAAATTTCAGATAGTTTTCCACGGACATTCCTCCACCCACGGCCCTGGGGTAAAAGCCGGGGATGTGGAGTCAGGGATACACATTCCCAGTCGACTAACAGATGCCATTTTCTATCTAGCAAATTAGAGAGCGTTAAAAATATAAGACTATTTGCTGCTGAGAGGAAGTACAGGGATGAACACTGTCCTCTCTACTGAGAGCCTACACTGGCAAGAGCCGTTAGGAAAGTAATTTCGCAATAAATAGCAAGAATCTTTAAAATATCCATACCTTTTTAATCCAATCATTCAAATCTAGGATTCTAACCTTATGAAACAATCTTAAATCCAAAAAAAAAAAAAATATGCATAATGATGTTAACCAAAATGCTATTATAAACAGTGACACACTAAAAACAACCATAATTGCTTGGCTATCAGGGAGTGATTTTTAAACTTTTTATATAGATTAAGAAAAATGGAGGTCAGGGGCGGTGGCTCGTGGCTGTAATCCCAGCACTTTGGGAGAACGAAACAGGCAGATCACTTGAGGCCAGGAGTTTGAGATCAGCCTGGCCAACATGGCAAAACCCAGTCTCTACTAAAAATAAAAAAAATTAGCCAGGGGTGGTGGTGTGTGCCTGTAATCCCAGCTACTTGGGAGGCTGAGGCACAAGAATCACTTGAACCCGGGAGGTGGAGGCTGCAGTGAGCCACGATCGCACCACTGTGCTCCAGCCCAGGCACTGTGCTCCAGTCTCCAGCTGGAGACTTTCTTAAAAAGAAAAAAATTAGCTGGGTGTGGTGGCATGTGCCTGTAGTCCCAATTACTTGGGAGGCTAAGGTGGGAGAATCACTTGAACCCAGGAGGCAGAGGCTGCAGTGAGCCAGGATCGTGCCACTGCACTCCAGCCTGGGTGATATGTATTGATTACTATTTATTTATTTACATATTCATATTATAATTATTATTTTGAGACAGAGTGTTGCTCTGTCACCCAGGCTGGAGTGCAATGGCGCAATCTCGGCTCACCGCAATCTCGGCTCACTGCAACCTCCACTTCCCGGTTCAAGCGATTCTCATGCTTCAGCCTCCCGAGTAGCTGGGATTGCAGGAGCCTGCCACCACGCCCAGCTAATTTTGTATTTTTAGTGGAGATGAGTGTCCCCCGATAGCTGATGGCTGCCTTTGGACAATTCATCCCAAGAAGCTGCAGCATTATGACAACTTCTGGCCACTCTGGGCACCTGTGCCTGGCCTTGAAATGAGCTGTACCAGGAACTCCCCTCAGACTCACAATTTCAAACCAGGAGGCAGCATAGTGCCAAGCGGCCGGGCTGAACATGGGAGAACTTGGTTCCAGCCTCTGCTTTCTGCTTCACTGGTCCATTCACCCATTCATTCACGTGCTCACCAAGCTCCTTCAGGAGCCAGACACTAGCCGGGAGCAGAGAGGACAGTGAGGACCCTCGGGGAGTCCACAGTTTAGTTGGGGGAGCAGAGTAAGCAAAGAAACAAACATCTACTCCTAACATTGGAAAGTGTTGGAAGACAGGGGTGTGGGGCTACTGGAGAGTGCACAGTAGGGGCGCGACCTTGAGGGAACAGTCATGGAGGGAGGGCTGAGGGCCTTGGAGGAAGAACGGTTTTATTCAGCATATGCTAACTGCACATCTCTTATGTGCCAGACATTGTTCTAGGCGCAGAGATGAAAGTGACCAAGTCCTGCCCCTCATGCCACATGTTATTCTCGTGGTGGAGACCGGCACCTGGCAGACCGCACAGAACGCCTCACAGTGAGAGGGCCCCAGGGCTGAGAAGGCTGGGCGGAGGAACGGGTTGGGGTCGGGGGCTACTTTAGACACAAACTCAGGATCTGGGGGGAGGTATTTCCAGGCAGAGAGAAATGCAAACAAGCTGGGAGGCAGGAACCAGCAGGCTGGAGGGACTGGCAGGGACAGGACACAGCCTGGCCGGAAGGAGGGGGGGGTTGGCAGCAGATAAGGCAGGAACAAAGTTACAAAGCCCCTGACCCTCAGTTTCCCCATCTGTGACACAGGGGTGATACCATAGACCACTGTGCAGGTTTTCCTAAGGATTAAATGACAAACGCAAAGTACTCTGCTGCAAGGCCCACTCGTGGCAAAAGTGAGATGATGGTGATTATTTCAGTGGCCCATGAGCCAGTCCAGCCTTTTTCAGCCTGGGGCAAGGCTGAGGCTGAACTAAGGCCACCCCCGCCACCTCATGGAAGTGATCAGGGAACCTGGCTTCTGAGCCCCGGTTAATGCTAACTGGACAGCAGTTGCTGTATCAGGGAACAGTTTGGCCAGCAGGAGGGGACAAGGGGCCCTTGACCTCCTGAGGTGGGACCAACAGGTGCCGCAGGTGAGGTGGGTAAGCAGGAAACCCAGGTAGATCCTGGCTCTGCTGCTGACTGGCGGGCGGCTCCCCTGGGCCTCCAGCGTAAGAATGGGAGGCTGGGCCCACCTTCCTGCTGGGTCAGCCAGACACCCCTGTGGGCCTGGCTCCCCCGCAAACATCACCAAGGGCCAGCACATCATCCCATGCCAGGAAACCTTCTGGGAACAGTGAGGATCCCCAGAAGCCGGCCATTCCCCCACCATAGGCCCTGCTGATCCCCTCCTAAGAAGAAAGAGGGCAAACAGAAAGCACCACAATGACACACTGCCGGTCCCCAGGATCCTCCCTCAGGCATGCACCAGCCAGCTCTTTGGGTAGCTGCTATTTCCCCTACCCCACATGATGGGGCTCAGATGGGAGAGGGGCAGCCCCACCTTGCAGCCCAGAGAACTGAGCCTGCTTGCTCCCTGCACAGTTTATGAGGGAGTGTCCCTTGATAGCTGATAACTGCCCTTGAACAATTCAAAAGGGATTTCCACCATGCAGTCTCTTTTGATGAAAACACTCCCCTTTCCCGTCCCATTTTAAAACGAATTAGAGACAAGGGCAGCAGAGATGTGGGAAATCTCCCTTTCTAGACTATAATTGCCGTAAGGAAAGAGATCATTTCCGCTGTGTCCACAGTTGTATCCCTGGCACAATAGCTAGAGCAGGAAGCACTCAACAGGTTATCCAATGAGCATACTCATGAATGAATAAAGAGACAGAATTTGCTAGAATGCCTTTACTCATATACGTAAAAAATAAAACTGGGTTTTAAAAACTTGTTTGCCAGCAATTCTATTTGCAGAAATCCATCTCTAAAACCAGATCTATAATACATATGGATGCTTATAAAAGCAATAGCCAAAAAGAATGAAAAATTGGAAACCATCTAAATTGTTGCTGGAGCTTCATTGCTGAATGGTTAGATACATTTTCGTTCACCCCAGCTATGAAATAACATGCAGCTCTTAAAAAGAATGAGGCTGTGTTCGTGTGTACTAACCTGGAAGTTTATCTCTAATACATGTCCCATACATGTTGCTGATTGACCATTGAGTCTTATAAAATGTGTAGTATGATTCCAGAAATGATCCACGTAACAATAGTTTAGTAGAAGATTATCTTTTTTTTTTGAGATGGAGTCCTGCTGTGTCACCCAGGCTAGAGTGGCGCCATCTCGGCTCACTGCAACCTCCAGCTCCCAGGTTCAAGCAATTCTCCTGTCTCAGCCTTCCAAGTGGCTATGATGACAGGCGTGGGCTACCAAGCCTGGATAATTTATATATTTTTATATAAATTAGAGACAGGATTTCACTGTGTTGGTCAGGCTGGTCTCGAACTCCTGACCTCAGATGACCCTCCCACCTTAGCCTCCCAAAGTGCTGGGATTACAGGCGTGAGCCACCGTGCCCAGCCAGATTATCTTTAAAAGAATGATGTATGCATATTGTGTGTATATATCTGCACACATGTGCACATACACACACACATACACATCGGTCTGGAAGGTTGCACATCCAACTTCATGTTCACCTCCCTGGAAGTGGGATTTTGTTGGGGTAGTGCACAAAGGGACCTCACATTTGTCACTTGACACATTTTTATTCTTTAAAATGTTTTTGATAGAGTGAATTGTTTCTATGGTTGAAAAAACTGGTATGCAGCAAAGTTTTTTTGGTTTTGTGGGTTTTTTTTTTTCTATTAAGTAAAACTCAATAGGGGCCAGGACGTGGTGAAAAGAGAACTTCACACTCCACTGGGGGGAGGGTCAACTGGTACAACCAGCAGGGGGCACAACGGCTGCAGGTGAACAAAACCCTGACTCACCGCACACACCCAGCACTCTGCTTCTGAGAATTCCTCCTCAAGGTATGTTACAGAAAGAGACTCAAAGATCCATGAACAAGCACAATCATCACTGCAGGATTTAGTAAAGAAGATGATAAGCCTTATGAGAAACCTACGTATCCCATTCAGCGCTTTCCTCAGGGCTTCAAAAGGTAAATTACATTTTGTTCATGTGATGGGATACAAGAAAAACCTGAAAATCATCATGTTTCTGAGGAATCTTTAAGAATATGGAGGAATATGCTGACATTCAATGTTAAAAACCAGACTAAGAAACTGTATATATATATAATGATCCCAGTTTATCTTATAAAAACTAATATTTACTGAGAACTTACCATGTGCATAGCATTGTGCAAAGAAACATATGCATATCATCTGCACATCTATGCTTACACACATCATTTATATCTATGACCCTTTAAGGCCTGGAAAATTATGACCCCCATTTTACAGAGAAGGAAGCTTCAGTTAAGAGACTGAGTAACATTCAGGTCACCCAGCTGTGCTCTTTCCCATTATCTGGTCCGACCTTTCTGCAGACAGAAAAAAGACTTGGAGGGAAGCCCACAGTGAGTGGTGATTTATTCTGGTAGGATTAGGAGAGACTTTAATTCTCCTTTTTGTGGGTCTTATTCCAAATTGTCTACAGGACTCTAGCTAGCTACACATGTGCTTGTGTGTTTTCTGATTACCAAAGTAATGTTGCTTATTAGAAACTCATTATTTTACATTATTTTACTCATTATTTTTTATAGATAAAAAACTATAATACTGACAGCTAAACATTTAAGGGTTTGCTGTGTGTAGCTCCAGATTTATTTATTTATATTAAAATTATATATATATATATTGAAATTAAAACAATTTTTTTATAGTGTCGAGGTCTCACTATGTTGCTCAGGCTGGTCTTGAACTCCTGGCTCAAGCCATCCTCTCACCTTGGCCTCCCCAAAGTGCTGGGATTACAGATGTGAGCCACCATGCCCTACCTAAAAATTATATATAAGTAGAAATAGACAAAAATTATATATACATAATTTTTATGTATTTTCTACTTTAAAAATGTAATCAGATTAAACATGCTATTTTTCAAGTTGCTTTTCTCCTTCAAAGTATGTATTATACATCTTTATAAGAGATGTAACTTAATTTTTTCTGCAACTTAATTTCAATAGCTGAAAAAGATTCCACTGTTTGATAGCACCATAACTTATTTAATCCTCTACTGGAGTACATGCATTTGGGTCATTTCTGATTTCTTGCTCTTACAAATACTGTTGCAATGTCTGTCTTTGTATATATCTTTCTATATAGGCATCAATATCATAATTACCTTTATAATGAAAAAAGACATAAACAGTGTAAAATGCATTACAACATGCACAAAAACAGTGAAATTAGAACATACACACATTTATAAGGGAGTCTTCTCATCTGTTCCCTTGATCTGTCACCTTGCTGTAGGTGACCAAAAGAATCCAAGGTAGGGCCAGGCACAGTGGTTCATGCCTGTAATCCCAGCACTTTGGGAGGCCAAGGCACGCGGATCATGAAGTCAGGAAATCAAGACCATCCTGGCTAACACAATGAAACCCCGTTTCTACTAAAAATACAAAAATTAGCTGGGTGTGGTGGCGCATGCCTGCAGTCTCAGCTACCTGGGAGGCTGAGGCAGGAGCATTGCTTGAACCCAGGAGGCGGAGGTTGCAGTGAGCAGAGATTGCACCACCGTACTCCAGCCTGGGTGACAGAACAAGACTCTATCTCAAAAAAATAAAAAATAAAAAAGTCCAAGGTAGGAGAAACCTTGTCATTCAGAAAACAGTGAAAAACGTCCAGTCCAAAATGCCAACAATGCTGCTGTGGACAAATGCTAGCCAGGTCCCCCATGGTACGAGCAGGAAAGCAAAGGACAGAGAAGTGCTGAGACTTGCTGAAACTGAGATGGGGACAGAAGAAAGCAAATGCTTCTACCCTCAGCCCTGGGATCTGCAGCTCACACCAGCCAGTGTGCACCTGAGCTCATTAAGAAGTGGCTTCTTCTCATGAGAGGGATGACCTGCCCTCTCAGAAGTGTCAGGCAAACAGTGCAGGCAGGGAAGTGAGAAGATTCTAGCTTGATTATTATAGACAAATTGCTAAATGCCTCTGAGCATTAGTTTCCTTATCTATTAAATAGAGATCATATTATTTAGCCAATTGTGAGCCAGGAAGAACTGCTCTACCATGGTAATAAAAGTCTTTGCAAAATTATAGCTGAGGAAATGATAACAGTGAAAGAAATCAGACCTAACCCACCCCATCTTGCTTCTAACCTTGAAGCTGTCCTTTTTCATTCCTGGGCATGGGCCGAACTAACTTTGGGAAAAAATCCCGTTCATGGTTTGACTCTGAAACAAAATTGTTAACAGCCCCTTCCTAAAAAGACCCCCTTCTTGCCTGAGGACCGGTTTGCCTTTGCAGGACTAGCAAATTAGCTATGAGATTAGAAATTACAGTTTAGGGGTCATGCAGCCTCTGGCTCCAAGAGTCTGAACCTCCCCAAATTGCTCCTGGGGATAAGATCACTATTGTAAAACCCACAATCAGTGCTTGAGATATTTTGTAGACCCTACACTTGAAGGATCAGCTGACACCACTCAGCCGGTAATCCAGCTCAACCAGTTCTGCCATCACCTCCAGGAACAGAAAACAGCAAGAAAACCTCACTTTGACCCCCTATGATTCCATCTCCAACCTGACCAATCAGCACTCCAAATTTCCCAAGCCCCCACCCACCAAATTATCTTTAAAAATTCTGATCCCAGAATGCTCGGGGAGGCTGATTTGAGTAATAATAAAACTGGTCTCCTGCACAGCCGGTTCTGTGTGAACTACTCTTTCGCCATTGCAATTCCCCTGTCTTGATAAACTGGCTCTGTCTAGGCAGAGGGCAAGGTGAAAGCACTGGGCGGTTACAGTAAGGTTATTTTTATTTTCTTTTTTTAGGAACCTGGAGACACGTGCCCATTTGCTAAAGGCTTCGTCTTCCGGTTTGACCCCCCACCCTCAGCCTTCACTGACTCTCCGCCCGCGTCACACTGCACTGTCTTCCTGACACTCTCCCCGCGCTCAGCGCCAACGCTGCCCTTTGTTCTTGCTTCCTATCCCTCAAGCTTCTGCCTCACTCACTCCCCTTCTGCTGGGCCTGTGTGACTCTCACAGGCTGGGCAGAGTAGGGGGACAGCAATTTGTTTTCCTGGCCAGTCCAAATCCTCCCTTCCTCTGGAAAAGCATCTCCCCACCCACCGCACTGCCCCATGCGGATGGGGAGGGAGGAGACTTCCATGTTGTCATGTGACCCCACCCTCCGTGCCAGAGACTGACGACAAGCCGGGCCTATGGGAGACACCCTTCTTCCTGGGCCTCACCAGTTGATCCAAGGATTGGTCTGACTGAGCCAAGTGGGGCCAATCAGGGCCCTCCCCTGGGATTATAGATACCAAAGCCTCCAATGGTGAATTCAAGCTCATGCGGGAGGAGGTGATGATGGAAAAGGTGAAACTAGATGGTGTCCTGCGCTTGGTGGAGAGGGTTGGTCTGGGAGCCTAACCTACATGCGCAGAAAGGTAGGGGCCAGGGAGATGGTCCTGGCAGCATTTATGTTCCAGGTTCCAGCTAACTTTGAGGCCCACGCCACTGCATTTCTTCTCTAGTTTGGCTCCATGATGTACACAGTTTCCCGTTTGCCTTAACTCTTAGGAAATGGGTTTTCAACACTAAGAGAGTGACAGTCACTAAGCACGTGGCTTTGGAGCCAGCTGCCTTGATTTGAACTCTAGTTGTTCCTCTTATCAGCAGTGTGACCTTGGATAAGTCAGTCTTGCTAGGTCCCAAATCCATCCTGCCAGATGTTATCAGTGGCCTTCGAGGATGAAATGAGTTAACACATATCAGATGCTGGCTCAGTGCATGGTAGCTATAGTGAAAGAACCAGGTCCTCAGCCTGCTGGTAGCAGGAAATAGCACTGCTGGGTTAGGTGAAGGCAGGAGTGAGAGGTGGGCAGTTGGCCTCCTGACTGGTCCAGCTGCCAGGTCTCCTGCACATTGGGGAGGGGCGTGAGGGTTGGGAGTTGGGAATGCTGAAGTAACCACAGACTGAAGAAGTGGTGGTAATGCTGGAAGTCACTGTTTATTGAGTACCAACTATGTTACTTTGTTGTTGTTGTTCTTGAGACAGAGTCTCACTCTGTAGTCCAGGCGGGAGTGCAGTCGTGCAATCTTGGCTCACTGCAACCTCTGCCTCCTGGGTTCAAGCAACTCACCTGCCTCAGCCTTCTAAGTAGCTGGGATTACAGCCACACGCCACCACACCTGGCTAATTTTTGTATTTTTCGTAGAGACAGGGTTTTGCCATGTTGCCCAGGCTGGTCTTGAATTCCTGACCTCAGGTGACCCACCCGCCTCGGCCTCTCAGAGTGCTAGGATTACAGGCATAAGCCACCACACCTGGCCAAAAATCACTACTTTAAAAAATGTGTTATAGGCATATCATTTAGCAATGCAGAAGTACACATGAGAAGAGCTCAAAGTGCTTGTCTCTGCAGGTGGATAGCAAAGGGAGACGTGAGGAGATGACACACGTATGTGTTATTTTCATTAAAAAAGTTAAAAAAACAAAGAGGAGACATTTAAAGAGGTAAGTTTGGAGCCAGGTGTCGTGGCTCACACCTGTAATCCCAGCACTTTGGGAGACTGAGACAGGTGGTTCACTTGTGGTCAGGAGCTCGAGACGAGCCTGCCCAACATGGTGAAACCCCGTTTCTACTAAAAATATAAAAGTTAGCAGGGTGTGGTGGTGGGTGCCTGTAATCCCAGCTACTAGGAAGGCTGAGGCAGGAGAATTGCTTGAACCCAGGAGGTAGAGGTTGCAGTGAGCTGAGATCATGCCACTGCACTCCAGCCTGGGTGATACAGTGAGACTCTGTCTCAAAAAAAAAGGTTTTGATATATCTGCTTAATGTCCTACTGTTTTCCATCTGGGGATGGAGCTCCGTCATCCCTCCATCCATCACTCTCACTCAAATTCTCTTGATTAGAAAGAAGCTGACCAGGCACAGTGGCTCACACCTGTAATCCCAGCACTTTGGGAGGCCAAGGCAGGTGGATCACCTGAGGTCAGGAGTTCGAGACCAGCCTGGCCAACATGGTGAAACCTTGTCTCTACTGAAAGTACAAAAATTACCCAGGTGTGGTGGCAGGTGCCTGTGATCCCAGCTACTTGGGAGGCTGAGACATGAGAATCATTTGAACCTGGGAGGAGGAGGTTGCAGTGAGCCAAGAACACACCAATGCATTCCAGCCTGTGTGACAGAGTGAGAATGTCTCAATAAAATAAAATAATTTTTTAAAAAAGAAAGAAGCAAGAGTAGGAAGGGGAGAACTGCTGACATGCCAAGAGGGTGTAGGCGTGAGGACCCACAGCCCCACCAGGCCCACACTCTCACTGGCCTGCAGAGGCCAGGCTGACACCCAGGCAGGTGCCCTGTGACTTCACCTTTCCCACCGAGTCCCTTACCCAGCCTGATGTCTCCCTCGAGGGTCATCAGCACGTTGCCAGCTTTCAGATCTCGGTGGATGATCCTCTTACTGTGCAGGAAGTTGAGGGCTTCTAGCATCTGGCGGCAAACGACCTGTATCTGGGGCTCCGTGAGGCCTCTGTCCAGCTCTGGTAATGGAGAAGAACGGCTGTCAATTCAGTAAGCACTTGCCACAGGCAACTGAAATGTCGGGCCCACGCCAGGGAGAAACATAAAAGCCACCAATATTAAGGAGTGTTCACTGTGTACTGGGTTCATTTCTAAGCATGTCATGTGCGCTGACCCATTTTGTCTCACAATAGTCCTATGGAGCAGGCTCAACTATTGTCCCCCTTTTACAGATGAGGAAATTGAGGCTTGGAAAGGTTAAGCTACTAGCTCAAGGTCATGCAGGTGGGAAGTCACAGATGTGAGATTCAAATCAGGGTCTGGCTTTAGAGCTCTGGTTTGTGAACATAAGCCTGACTGAGACACAGAGATCCGTCGTGTCTGCAGACACCGAGAGGGCACTTACTATAGTGTGTCTGGCTGTGTGCTTGGCACAGGAAGGCAGAGGGGACATGGAAATCGCGAATGACACTTGGAGCAGAGTGGGGTGCAGGCATATGGGATGTCAGAACTGGCAGGAACCCCTTCTAGCTGGGGGAATTGGGAGGCTGCCCAGAGGAAAGGACATTTGGGCTGTATCTTAACGGAAGAGAATAGGCGGGGCGAGGGCACTCTAGCTCAAGGAGCCAGCAGAGGCAATGGGTAACATGAGCTGGTGTTTAAAAAATGTCCACTGGGGAGACCCTCTCTTGGGTGACCCACTTTCTCAGCATGAGGAAGCTTTTTTTCTCTGTCTTCTTTTTTTGCCTATTAAACTTTCTACTGGCTATTGGTGGTGGCACTGGGGGATGCGGATGCGGAAGGGGAAAGACCAGAGAGGTTGGAGGGCTGGTTGCTAAGAGCCTTTTGTGTGCCAGTCAGGGTGGAGACACAAGTGCCCACGTGCACATGCTGCAGACAGCTCGATGTCTGCCTAGAGATGGCCAGGGCCCTTCTTCCCTGAGGTTTGCAGGTTGAGCAGGTCTGAGCAGGCAGGGAACAGGAAGGTGGGGAGCAGGAAGAATATTCATGGAAAGGGGAGCAGACTTGTGTGGTGGGAGGGGATAGATGAAGGGAAAGCGACTTAAGGTCAGAGGTCAGCAGGCCTTGACTCTGCAGGACTTTTGGGCCACACTGTGGAGGCTGCGTTTGATTGGAAATGTAGTGGGCAGTCCACGAGAGGTTCTGAGTGGGGCAGACAGTCTGATTTTTGCATTAAAAGAATTCCCATGGCTGAGAGCAGCTTAGTGCCCTCTACTCAGGAGGCCAAGATAGGAGAGTCACTTGAGGCCAGGAGTTCAAGGCTGGCCTGGGCAGCATAGCGAGACCCAGCTATGCTTGTAGCATTTTATTATGTTATAAATGAAACAGAATAAATAAACAAATAGTTCCCCCTAGTGCAGCAAAGAGCTTGCTGGGCAGCAGGGGCAGGGGCTCAGCTGGAGGTCATCACAGTGGTCCTGATAGCAGCCAAGGCAGAGAGGAGGAAAGCTGCTCAATGGATGGATTAGGGAGGTGGAGCCGACAGGATGTAGAGGCAGTGGAGGAAGGGAGTGAGAAGATTCCAGGGTGACAGCCTTGTGCTCCGCATCCCGCAGGACTGTCCTGATTGAGTCAATGTTGCTACCCAAGACCCCTGTGACCAGGGGAGCCACCTCCTTTGGCCTGCCAGGTTCTCAGGCTGTTGGCTTCTAAGCCTGGTCACCCAAAGTCACTGCTCCAAGTCCTCCCTCTGCCTACAGCAGCAGTGCGGTGTCCAGCTCACCCATTGGTGCCTGGACAGGAATCCACAAGGCTCAGCTCTCCCAGCCAAGTCCTCAGGAGTGGCAAAGTAGACATGCCAGCCAAGAATGCAGGCACCAACTGCCCTGCCCTGGGAAGCCAGGCCCCAGACCAGGGATCCTGGACCAGAGACCTCTCTCTCTGGAGCCTGCAAGCTGCTCCCTGTCCCTGTGGCCTCATCCTTAACCTCTGTGCCTCCAGCCAGGGGCCAGGATCAGAGCCTGCATGGGCTTCAGGAGCACACAGACCAAGCCTATACCCTGGTGCTGCCTCTCACTAGCTGTGTGGTTACTGGCAAGTCACCTAAGTGCTCTGGCCCTTCATTTCCTGTGCTGTGAAATGGGATGATTATAATTGACATAGGCAGGGCTCCAGCCCTGAGCCACCACGCATGGCCTGATACACTTTTTAAAGTCAGGACCAGGGGAGCCACCTCCCTTTAAAGTTAGGATTGGGCTGGGCGTGGTGGTTCATGCCTGTAATCCCAGCACTTTGCACTAAGGCGGGCATATCATGAGGTCAGGAGTTTGAGACCAGCCTGGCCAATATGGTGAAACTGCATCTCTACTAATAATACAAAAATTAGCCGGGCATGGTGGCACACACCTGTAGCCCAGCTACTCAGGAGGCTGAGGCAGAAGAACTGCTTAAACCCGGGAGGCAGAGGTTGCAGTGAGCTCTGGGCAACAGAGCGAGACTCCATTTCAATAAATAAATAAATAAAATAAAGTCAGGATTATTGAAGTATAATTTACACATAGAAAAAATTCACCTATTTAAGATATACAGTTCTATGAATTTTGACAAACATATTCAGTCATGTAACACCCATCACAATTTAGATACAAAATCCATCCATCATCCTCCAAGATTCCCCTGTGGCCTTTGTAGTAAACTCTTACCCCTGTTTCCAGTCCCTATGTAACTACTAATTTGATTTCTGTCCCTATAGTGTTGCATTTTTCTAGAATGTCATATAATTGGAATCATACAATATGCAGCCTTTTGAGTCCAATACATTTTTAGGAATGATTTTTAATTACACAGCAATGCATGAATACCTTCTCCTTGTTAAAAAAAAGCTACAACACTGCAAATGAATCTAAGTCCCCTTTGACACCACATCCAATCCTAGCCTCCCATCCTTTCCACGATAAATGGATGGAGACCCAAGATGTTTAACAGGCAGCAAGGCATGGCCAATCATATCCATTTCAATCGGAACAGGCACTGGGTGTTAAACTAGAATGGTTCCATGGTGATATACCACATGAGTGTTTTCTCCATCTCACAAAAGGGCCAGTCCTGTGCCCCAAAGCCTCCAAAAAGAGAAACCTGGACTGGACCTCAGGGAATAGACCCCTGGGCCCCAAGCCCAGGCTGGTAATGCTTCCCAGCCATGCAGGGCAAAGGGGAGATGGATGGAGGAGCAGAAAGCCCCTCTAAGCGGGCAGGCATCTGCAGGAAAGTCAACCCTAAACAGAGAGCTGCAGCTAGGACCTGGCTCAGAACTTTTCGGCTGTCACCATTTCAGCTTCTCTTCTCCAGTTATGATTTCCAAAATGTTCCTTTAACTGCTGCCATCAACAGGGGGAAAGCTGCCTAGTTCTAGAGCAGTCAGGGCCACGAGGAGAACTGAGACGGGAGCCAGGGCAGGGTTTGTCTGCTGGCTTAGCTGTAGTCTAGGTCACGCCCCAGCTGTGAATGAGGTCGAGGACACAGCACACTTCGGTGCCTTTTCTATCTCTGATATTCCCCTCCAGCTAAGCTCATTAAGTTAAGCTGCATACCAGGGGACACAGAGGCTGCTAGCTGGCTTCCATTTCCCCCTTCTTTTCTAGTATCAGAACATATGGCTACCCAGCTAGAAAACCACATTCCCCAGCCTCCATTCCAGCTGCGTGTGATATGCTACAGCTAATGAGACATATAGCAAGGTGGCATGTAAAGTTTTTCTGAAGTCTCTTTAAAAAAGAGTCTTCACTATGCGGTAGGGATGAGTGGTTATTCTACCCTCTTGTCTTTCACCCTGCTGCTTGGAATTCAGACGTGATGGCTGGAGCTCCCACACCATCTTGTCATCAAGGGCAGAAAACCAGCATGAGAATGGGGCTAACACAGAGGACAGTGGGGCCAAGAGTTGGATAAAGAAATCAAGTCCTTACCATAATTCTTCATTTTTTTTTTTTTTAATTTTTTGAGACAAGGTCTCACTCTGTCACCCAGGCTGGAGTGTACTGGCATGATTTTGGCTCACTGCAACCTCTGCTTCCTGAGCTCAAGTGATCCTCCAGCTTTAGCCTCCCAAGTAGCTGGGATTACAAGTGTAAACCACTAACGCCCAGCTAATTTTTGTATTTTTTGTAGAGACAGGGTTTTGCTATGTTGCCCAGGCTGGTCTCGAACTCCTGAGCTCCAAGTGGTCTACCTGCCTCGGCCTCCCAAAGCTCTGGGATTACAGGCGCAAGCCATTGCACTCCACCCCTTATCATAACTCTTTAAAAACTCCTAGAACAAGCTGTGCCTGAAGCTAGCCATCCTTTAAGTCTTCAGTTATTTGTGCAAATAAATTCTACCTCCCACATCCCCCACCTAAAAAAGTCTGAGTATTTTGGCTCCTTATAACCTAAAGTCTCAATTCGTAACAGACTACCTCTTTTATACTGTTGGATTCTATCCGCAAAATGGTAGTCTTCAAAGGCAGTGTCTGCTGAGAGAAGGCACACCCAAGAGCCATATAACACGTGCCATGTATCCTTCTCACTACTGTCATTTACCTGCCTGGGAACTCAGTGGGGTGGTAAGTGGCTCTGAAATGAAGGCTTATGGATCCTGCCTTTCTACAGCCTGGGATGGGATGGACTACTGTGAATCTGACACATTCCTGAGATGGGTTTGGATCACAATCCTAAAAGACACAGTCTCAAATACCATAATCCCAAATGTTGAAATCCCCAAAGATCAAAATCCCTAAAGTCTAAAATCCTAAAAATCTCAATCACAGGATAGTTGTATCCTATTAGGCCAACTCTTATGAATGGTCTCTGTGCAACTGCCCGTAATCTATCCCTGTAATACACTTGTTCATATGTTAAATTTGAAAAAAACTAAATGGTCTTTAGTTTATATATATATCCCCCACCTCCACCCCCACTTTTTTTTTTCAGATGGAGCCTCACTGTCATCCAGGCTGGAGTGCAGTGGTGCGATCTTGGCTCAATGCAACCTCCACCTTCTGGGTTCAAGTGATTCTCCTTCCTCGGCCTCCTGAGTAGCTGGGACTACAGACGTGCACCATCATACCTGGCTAATTTTTGTATTTTGAGTAGAGAAGGGGTTTCACCATGTTAGGCCAGCTGGTCTTGAACTCCTTACCTCAAGTGATTCACCTGCCTCAGCCTCCCAAAGTGCTGGGATTACAGGTGTGAGCCACCACACACAGCATTTTCCCCACTATTTTAAATAGTCAGCATTACTTTCTGCAATTCACTATGCTATGTATTTCGTCCTCACATCATTTTCAATACTGGAGGTATAGATGGTGTAGAGATTTTGAGAGAGTTCTAATTCCTTTTATGAGTTTTTTGTGAATTTAACTCCATGAAAGCGTGTTGTCTCTGCATTGCTGGTGTGTAAGCATTGTGCATTATGGAAAAATGTTGAAAGTTCCTCAATAAATGAAGAGATGTCCTTTTGGTACATCTGCATTTGTGAAACGTAAACTTTCTCTAGATTCCAGTTCTTTGGGCATCTGCACAGGCCCTAGTGACCCACTGAGGGTTTTAATCGATCTCATCAAAAGGCTTAGGTGGTTCATTACCGTATTTCAGACAACAGCTATAAGGCTGTGTGCACACAATCACCAATCCTGGTGATATGCATTTATACATTTCCCTTTTTGACCTCTTTCTTTACGAGTACAAGTCATCTGCTCATATATTTTTTTTTTTTTTGAGATAGCGTCTCACTGTGTCACCCAGGCTGGAGTGCAGTGGTGTTATCTTGGCTCACTGCAACCTCTGCCTCCTGGGTTCAAGTGATTCTCCTGCCTCAGTCTCCCAAGTAGTTAGGATTATAGGCACCTGCCACCATGCCCAATTAATTTTCGTATATTTAGTAGAAATGGGGTTTCACCATGTTAGCAGGCTGGTCTGGAACTCCTGACCTTGGGTGATCTGCCTACCTCAGCCTCTCAAAGGGCTGGGATTACAGGTGTGAGCTACCGAATCCGGTCGATCTGCTCATAATTGTTACACCTGTGCAACCATCCTGGGTATAGCTGAGTGTTTATGCTTACAAAAATATGTACGTTATTATTGCCTATGTGATTGTGTAAAGTAGCCTATGAAGTGTTGTTGTGTTTTTATATTTCTCAAATCCCCCTTTAAAATATAAATATAAAGAATTTTTAAAAACTTTTTTTAGAATTATATTTTTGAGATTTTGATCTTTCAGGATTGTACTTGACAGGATTTTAGACTTTTGGCATTTTGTTCTTTTGGGATTTCAACATTCAGGATTATGGCATTCAAGGTTGTTTGAGTATTATGATTGGCTCTGTCCTGAGATAAACTCAGGGAAAACACCTTGAATGGTGTGATACTATACTGAGTGCTTCTCCTCTTCTGGGCCATCCCAGAATCCTGGACATGTCACTCAACCTTCCAGGCCTCTCCTCGGCCTCTCTGCACTCACTGCCCTGCAGGGTGGCAAGAGCCGGGGATGCCGTGGGATGGGCCGTGGTGAGGAGCGGGTCACCCAGACCTGGGTTCACAGCTCTCCTGCGTGATCTGGGTGAGCCTCTCAACCTTTCAAGTGTCAGCCCAATGAAAAATAAAAGTGATACTCGCCTGTAATCCCAGCACTTTGGGAGGCCTAGGAGGGTGGATCACCTGAGGTCAGGAGTTCGAGACCAGCCTGGCCAACATGGTGAAACCCCGTCTCTACTAACATACAAAAATTAGCTGGGCGTGGTGTCGGGTACCCGTAAACCCAGCTACTCGGGAAGGAGGCTGAGGCAGAAAAACTGCCCAGGTCGAGGAGGTTGCAGTGAGCCAAGATCGTGCCACTGCACTCCAGCCTGGGCAACCGAGCAAGACTTCATCTCAAAAAATAAAAAAAATAAAACTGATAACTATTCCTGATGTTACATCTGAGGATTAGAGGAGGATCACGTATGTGAACGTGGCTACTATTCTCTCTGGCATATAGTAACTATTCACAAAGGAATGGCCACTACTAACATTTCACTGTAGTCATCATCATTGCTATGTTCAAGCTTGCCCAGGACACTGAGACCTGACACTGTCCCCACTGAGCATTTACTAAATGTGTGGGTCTCCCCACTTTTCAAAGACCTTCCTCTGGTATCTTGGTTTCACCTTCTTAGAGTGCTGTGCTGTGGAGTTCCTCAAAGAAGGCATCACACCCATCTTATGGTCAAGAAGCCTCAAGAGGGAGAGTGGCCAGTTTAAGTGGCTACACATGGCTTTTGGGACAGGGAGTACTGGTCTTCCAGCGAATGTCCTGCATTGTCTTCAAGAACCCAACCCCCTGTCTCGACTAAACATAGAAAAATAAGCCATTCGTGGTGGTGTATGCCTGTAATCCCAGGCTACTTGGGAGGCTGAGGCAGGAGAATCGCTTGAATCCAGGAGGCGGAGGTTGCAGTGAGTGACCTGAGATCGCACCACTGCACTCCAGCCTGGGCAACAGAGCAAGACTCTGTCTCAAAAAAAAAAAAAAAAAGAACCCAAACCCTGCTCCCAAAAGCAGACAAAGCAGAAAAGTGCTCAAAGCGGCCATGGGAACTGACAGAGTGGGAGAGTGGAAGACCCAGTCCTAGACAGAGCTGTTCAGCAGTCAGACTTAGGACGCCAAACCAGTTGTCTGGTCCCGGCAATCAAGTAAGACTCACCCAGCATGACAGCATCCACGGCTCCCCCTGGACAGAACTCAATCATGATCTGCAGAAAACACAGGGCAAAGTAACAATGAGTGGGGCTGCCCAGCCCTTGAGACAGGAAACCCCCAGCGCCCAGCCAGGCAGGGTCCACCAGCGTCCAATGCCTGGGTGCCCCTGCTCCCTGGCCCTCCTCCTCCTGCCTTGGGAGCCCACTCCCCTCCCCCCATGGGCCTCACCCTCACAGGAGACTCTGACACCCAGAGGAGCTGCTTGGGGGCTTCATTTTCTGAAGAAGGAAAATCAAATTGCTATGAAGACCTGAAGCTTCAGCATACAGCCTCTTCAGCCAAGCATACACCCTCCCTCCTTGCTCCCACCTATGCCCCGGTGCCCACCAGCCAACTGCCCTGTTTCCTACGCCCCACAACCAAGAACCTCAGGATGCCTTCCCCCTGGCCAAGCTGGCCAAATCCTCTCAGAATCCCAGCACCTGTCTCAGGCTCCTTTCACCTTCCAGCGCCCTGGAAGCTTGCTGGCTTAGAACATCAGGGCCTCGAAGATCAGCTCAGATGGAGAAACTGAGGCCAAAAAGGGGCTATAGCTGACCAAGGCCACATAGTTTGTTCCTGGACTGGGAAGCAGGGCTCCAAACCCTCAGGTCATCCATTCACTCATCATACACCTACTTCACAGTGACAGACTGCAGGCCCTGGGAGAACAGCCAGGTCCAGGCCCTCAAGGGGCTCCCAGCCTAGTGGAGGGGTGGAAAGGACAATTACAGTAAAAAGCTCTTCCTGCCCTGGTTCACTCCCATTCCCACTCTTTCTGGCCCACTCTGGGCTCTTCGCATAGATGCTTTTTCTTTTTTTTCTTTTGAGGCAGAGTCTTGCTCTTGTCACCCAGGCTGGAGTGCAAGGGCACGATCTTGGCTCCGCCTCTCGGGTTCAAGCTGTTCTCCTGCCTCAGCCTCCCAAGTAGATGGGATTAAAGGTGCCTGTCACCACACTTGGCTAATTTTTGTGTTTTTAGTAGAGACAAGGTTTCACCATGTTGGCCAGGCTGGTCTCGAACTCCTGATCTCAGGTGATCTGCCTGCCTTGGCCTCTCAAAGTGCTGGGATTACAGGCATGAGCCATCATGTCTGGCCTCTATTTTCTTTTTCCTTCTTTTTTTTTAAATTGAGACGGAGTCTCACTCTGTCACCAGGCTGGAGTGCAGTGGCATGATCTAGGCTCCCTGCAACCTCTCTCCCTGCAGGGTTCAAGCAATTCTTCTGCCTCAGCCTCCCAAGTAGCTGGGATTACAGGTGTGCACTCCCGGCTAATTTTTTTTGTAATTTTTAATAGAGAGGGGTTTCACCATGTTGGTCAGGCTGGTCTTGAACTCTTAACTACATGATCCATGTGCCTCGGCCTCCCAAAGTGCTAGGATTACAGGCATGAGTCACCGCGCCCAGCCTCTTTAAATGTTTTGTTCTGTTTTTCTTGAGATGGAGTCTTGCTCTCTCACCTGGGCGGGAGTGCAGTGGAATGATCTCAGCTCACTGCAACCTCCGCCTTCCAGGTTCAAGCGATTCTCCTGCCTCAGCCTCCCAAGTAGGTGGGATTACAGGCACCCACCACTATGCCCAACTAATTTTTTGTATTTTTGGTAGAGATGGGGTTTCACCATTTTGGCCAGGCTGGTCTCGAACTCCTGACCTCAAGTGATCCACCCTCTTGAGCCTCTCAAAGTGTTGGGATTACAGGCATGAGCTGTCATGCCTAGCCTCTTTTTCTCAAAATAGGGCTACAGGTGGTTGAGGAAGGGGGATGGCATCACAAACTTCAGGAAAGGCAAAATCACCTCTTAGCTTCCAGCTCCTGGTTCCTACCTGTTGTGAAGTCCCTTCAACCCAGCTCAGCAGAAGCCCTGGATAGTGGGGCAGTCAAGAAGACCCACACTCTCTCTAAACGGGAAAGAAACCCTCAGCCATCGTCCTCAGCTCTCCAGCCAGAGGAGAGTGGAGCGGCCTCAGGAATTTGATGAGGCCTCCAGCAATGTAAATATGACCCTGAGGTCATGAGGGTCCTAGGAGGATGTGGAGATGCGCGGCTGGGCCCAAGGCCTAAGTCCACTGCTAACTAATGTGGCTTTGGACAGGTCACTTCAATCCTCTGAGCCTGTGTTCTCAGCTGTAAGATAGGGCTGCTGGTGCGGTTGCTCTGAACCACTGGGCTGCACCAGAGGGTATGCCAGGCTGGGGTGCAAGAAACCACAGCAGATAAAATAGGGAACTTTAACGTGGGCCAGGGATACGAGAGGTACTGGGTTCCAAGGGTAGCAAGGCATTCTAGGCCCTGCCAGGCTTGCCACATGCTGTGGAAGGCTGTGTGCCATGGCAGAGAGCTGTGGAAGGTGGCACGGCCCACTTGCACACCACTGCCTGCTGAGGAGGAAGGAGGCTTGCTGGGTCACTCCAATCCTGCCTGGTCATCAACATCGGGCCTGACTTCAGCTTCCCCAAGACTTCTCTCTAGCACTACAGTGACCTATCACCCTTGACTAAAAGTCATCAGAAATGGATCCATGAATGCTGATCCAGAATGCCAAAGAAGAGGTACTTCCTTCATCCACTTATTCATTCATTCATTCATCTATTCATTTATTCACTCTTAACCAACCACCATCCAATCAGCTTGTTCCCAGGGGCAAAGGAACAAACAGAAGTGACTTGGAAACAGGCAATGACCTTTTGAAGCAAGCATATCATTCTACCTTGTAGTAATTTCCACCTCCACAAAAGAGGAAGAAAAAATCTACTCACTGCGAGAAAAAAACCAAGCCACAAGAGATGATGATGAAAAAGAAGCCAAACTCAGTCACCACGCAAGGCCGCCGACTAGCTGAGCAACATGTGAGATGGGGATGATGCACCCTAACCTCATGGGAATGATAAGCTGATCCAGGCCTTGCCAGGTGCCTGGCCCCTGGTTGGGACTCAGTTATGTGAGCTGTCACTATGATTCTTTCCTTGAGTTCATGGGTCTGTTTTTCTCATTTATTTCTGTTTGGGTTTTTTAAGGCTCCGTGAAAGCCATCCCCTCCCCTCTCACCCAGAAATGTTCCTGTGCAATTCTATTGAATCCTTGCACATCCTCAAGTTCCATCATCAAACCCTGGGTGGGGATCCCTGCTTAGCTTCCCTAATACCTACTATCTGTATGACCTGGACAACCGCCAATCCTCTCTGTAAAATGGGCTAATATTATGTGGCTCTAGGATTTACTGTAAGAAATAGATGAGGTGGTACTTATAAAAAAGACCTGATCCTAGGCCAGGGGCAGTGACTCACTCCTGTAATCCCAGCACTTTGGGAGGCTGAGGCAGACAGATCACCTGAGATCAGGAGTTCGAGATCAGCCTGGCCAACGTGGTAAAACCCCGTCTCTACTAAAAATACAAAAAGTAGCCAGGTGTGGTGGTGGGCACCTGTAATCCCAGCTACCTGGGAGGCTGAGGCAGGAGAATCACTGGAATCCAGGAGGTGGAGGTTGCAGGTTGCAGTGAGCTGAGATCACACATTGCACTCCAGCCTGGGCAACAGAGCGAGACTCTGTCTCAAAAAAAAAAAAAAAAGGGTCAGTATGAGAAGTGACCAAACCCAGGCAGTTCCTGCATCTTTTAGTGAAGCTGTCCCTTACACAACACTCTTACACAAGGTCCCTGTGCCCTCTCCAGAGGTCAGCATTCTGACAACCTGGCTTGCTTCCTCTTCTGCTGTTCAAGAGCTCCACAACCCCTTGAGCTTCCCTTTTATTTATTTATTATTTTGTCTTGGCTACTGGGAAGCTCTGAGTTAAGTTCCTCAGCTTTGGTTTGACTCCCAGGCCTTACTTGCTTTTTTCAGTAGCTGGGTCTTAACATTTTTACCTTCAGCTTATCAGTGGCAGGAGGGTTACAGGGGGCTGGTATTATAAACTTGTCAGGGTTTTTTTTTGCAGAAATACAGGGAGTTTGATTAATAAAACAATAGTCTCAATGGTAACAGGTAAAATAATAGTTGAATGTGTCTCCCAAAAGGCATGTATTGGCTGGGCGTGGTGGCTCACACCTGTAATCACAGCACTTTGGGAAGGCTAGGCGGGTGGATCGCCTAAGGTCAGGAGTTCAAGACCAGCCTGACCAACATAGTAAAACCCGATCTCTACTAAAAATATAAAAAATTAGCTGGGCCTGGTGGCAGGCCTAGCTACTCAGGAAGCTGAGGCACAAGAATCACTTGAACCTGGGAGGTAGAGGTTGCGGTGAGCCAAGATCCCACCACTGCACTCCAGCCTGGGCAACACGAGCAAGACTCCATCTCAAAAAAAAAAGCCATATGTTGGAAACTTAATCCCCAGTGTAACAGTGTTGGGAGGTGGGGCCAACAGTAATGGGAGGTGTTTAGGCCATGAGGGCTCTATCCTCATGGATGCATCAGTGCTGATTATAAAAGGACTAAGGCTGTGAGTTCAGTTCCTGGCTCTCTCTGGCAAGCTTTCCACCTTCCATCATGGGATAATGCAGCAAGAAGGCCCTTGCCAGATGTGGGGCCCTCAACCTCAGACTTCCCAGCCTCCAGAGCCATGAGCTAGATACATTTCTATTGCTTACAAATAACCCAGTCTTAGGTATTCTGTTATAGCAGCATAAGCATAAAATGCACTAAGACAATGGTAATGAATATGAATAAAATAATAATCTCAATGCTTTAGGAAATTAATGAATATGCATGCTTAGAAAAAAGACTGGAAGCACAAAACTCACAGGAGGATTACAGGTAGTTTGTATTTTTATGTATTATATTCAATAAATATATATTATCAAATTGTATATTAGAAATAAATATGATTTTAAATTTTTAATTAAAAAAAATTTTAAATTCAAGCTAGGAAAAGGATTTTAGACTTTTTTTTTTTAAGATAAAGTTTCGCGCTGGAGTGAAATGATGCGGTCTTGGCTCACTGCAACCTCCGCCTCCCAGGTTCAAGCAATTCTCCTGCCTCAGCCTCCCGAGTAGTTGGGATTACAGGTGCCTGCCACCATACCCAGCTAATTTTTGTATTTTTAGTAGAGACAGGATTTCACCACATTGACCAAGCTGGTCTCAAACTCCTGACCTCGTGATCCACCCACCTCAGCCTCCCAAAGTGCTGGGATTACAGGCATGAGCCACTGCATCTGGCCAGATTTTTTTTTTTTTTTTTTGAGACAGAGTCTTGTTGTGTCGCCAGGCGCCAGGCTGGAGTGCAGTGGTGCAATCTCGGCTCACTGAAATCTCCACCTCCTGGGTTCAAGCAATTCTCCTGCCTCAGCCTCCTGAGTAGCTGGGACTACAGGCACGCGGCACCATGCCCAGCT
>PVKP010014241.1:0-53333 GCA_004027715.1 Plecturocebus donacophilus
TTAGTTTTCCTTCGGGGGGCGCTCCTTCCCCACAGAGCTGGGCCTTCCCGGGTTCAGCTGTGCTTCTCAGTCCTCAGCGCTTCCAATTGCTGTTCTCCTTGTGGGGATGGGACCGGCCGCGCCCGACCAAAAGGGCACCACCCAGTCCCACACACTCCGCACCGAGAAGCGCCGCGCCAGCCAAAAGAGTGGCGCTGGCGACCTGCGTGGCTCCCTCGCCGGGAATGTCCCAGTCCGTGGGCATCAAATATTCGTCTGCAATTGCGGTGTCCCCTCGCTCTCTGCGCCCTCACCGCGAGCCACAATCCCGAGCTGCTGCTACGCGGCCATTTTGGATCTCTCTCCACCCGGTGATGAAGTTTTTCTGTTTCTTAGTTTTCCTTTGGCGGACGCCGGTTCCCCTCTTCCCGGGTTCGCTGCGCCCGCTGTGGAACTCTCCGTCCTCAGCGCTTCCAATTGCTGTTTTCCTTGTGAGGATGGGACCAGCCGAGCCCGTCCGTCCCGTATACTCCGCACCGGGAAGCGCCGCGCTGGGTGCCAGCAAAACAGCCGCGCCGGCCAAAAGAGTCGCACTGGCGACCCGCGTGGCTTCTCCGCCGGGAATCTCCCGGTCTGTGGGCAACAAAAACTCGTCGGAAAGTGCGGCGTCCACTCGTTCTCTGCGCTTTCGCTGGGAGCTACATTCCTGAGCTGTTGCTAGTCGGCCATCTTGGATCTCTCTCCATATGTGGCTTTCTTAATGTTTTTGGCATCACAACCCAATCATCTAAGATGCTCTTTCTGTGGAGTAACTCTTGTTCTTCCCTGATCTCTGCTGAGTAGGGCATCTTTGCTATTACTATTGTTCTATCATTGCGCTGGAGGGGAAACATCTGTTGTCATCTAGTTGCCATTTATCATTGTGTTTTTTAATAGTTCCACATTTCCCACTAGAATATCAGAGCCTGGTGATTTTAGAGCTCTGGATACCTTCTGTGATCTTCAGAAAACAAGCATTAAAGGGATAACTTAAGTAAAACAAAGATCCTCTTTGACTTTGTAATTGCTTGGAGGGTAAAGACACTTCTCAAGAAAACTAGAATCCATTCATGTTTTAGTTCCTTTGCAGTCTCTCTTCCTCTGTCTCAAGTTATGAATCAGAAATACCTCCTATGTCTTATTTTTTCTCATTGTCTTTTTTATTCTTATTGAAATTTTTACTGAGCAAAATTTACACACAGTGGGATACACAGATCTCAAGTTGTAAAAATGCACCCATCTATGTAACCCACACCCCTCAAAATACACAACATAATCATCACACCAGAGATGGTTCATGCCCTCCCAAGTCAAGTTTCTGTCCCTGAAACAACTATTGCTCTTATTTCTATCATGTTAGATAATTTTGCCTAATCTCGATTTCATATAACTGGAATGAACTCTTTTGGGTCTGGCATCTTTCTTTCTTTCTTTTTTTTTTTTTTGAGAGGAAGTCTCACTCTGTTGCCAAAGCTGGAGTGTAGTGGCACGATCTCGGTTTCTGCAACCTCCACCTCCTGGGTTCAAGAGATTCTCCTGCCTCAGCCTCCTGAGTAGCTTGGACTACAGGCACGCGCCACCATGCCTGGCTAAGTTTTTTGTATTTTTTAGTAGAGACAAGGTTTCACTATGTTGGCCAGGCTGGTCTTGAACTCCTGACCTTGTGATCCACCCGCCTCGGCCTCCCAAAGTGCTGGGATTACAGGCGTGAGCCACGATGCCCAGTCTTCTTTCTTTTTTTTTTTTTTTTTTTTTGAGATGGAGTCAAAAAAAACAAAGCGGTTTCAGTGACCCAAGGTCTGTGTCAGAGTGTCACCAGGTTGGAGTACAGTGGTGAGATCTTGGGTCACTGAAACCTCTGTGTCCCAGGTTCAAGTGATTCTCCTGCCTGGCATCTTTCATTCAAAATAAAATTTTTGAGATTCCTTTCATGTCCTTTGCAGGAACATGGATGAAGCTGGAAAACATCATTCTCAGCAAACAGACCCCAAATACCACGTTTCTGTTCTGTGAGAACAGAAAACCAAACGCCACATGTTCTCACTCTTAAGTGGGTGTTGAACAGTGAGAACACATAGACACAGAGAGGGAAACATCACACACCAGGGCCTGTGGGGTGTCTGTGGTGGGGTCACAGACTAGGGGAGGGATAGCATTAGGAGAAATACCTAATGTAGATGATGGTGTGATGGATGCAACAAACCACCATGGCACATGTATACGTATGTAATAAACCTGCACATTCTGCACATGTACCCCAGAACTTAAAGTATATCAACAAATTTTTTTTTGAGATTCATCCATGTTGTTGCGACTGTCAATAATTCATTCCTTTTTATTGCTGAATTGTTAACAATATTTGATTGTGTGGACATATCACTGTGTATCCATCCTCCTGCTGATGAACAGCTGGGATGTGGTTCCAGATTTTGGCTCTTAGGTATATTTATTTTTCAAGAAATCAGGATTTTCCCCACTTACATGAAATACTGGCAATGTTTATATTACAGTGCAATAATTTAATTCATGAAACAAAACTATGGGTTGGGTGAGGTGGCTCATACCCATCATCTCAGCACTTTGGGAAGCTGAGGCAGGTGGATCACCTGAGGTCATGAGTCTGAGACCAGTCTACCCAACGTGGTAAAACCCTGTCTCTACTGAAAATATAAAAATTAGCCAGGTGTGGTGTCAGGTGCCTACAATCCCAGGCATTTGGGAGGCTGAGGCAGAGAATGGCTTGAACCCGGGAGGCAGAGGTTGCCGTGAGCCGAGATGGTGCCATAGCACTCTAGCCTGCATGATAAGAGTGAAACTTCATCTCAAAAAAAAAACAAAAACAAAAATCCTATGGATATGTAGTTGATGTTCAATAGTAAGTGCTTAAGTAATGTGTTAATAAAATAAAAAGTATTTGTGGATTTGTGGTCTCTTACAGTTTTCTGAATTTAGTTATATGAGATTTTCCTTCCCAATTTGTTGGGGGAGGGTTTGGAGGGTTGTTGCTGTGTGATTAAGACACTACTGATGCCCTCTCTCATCAGTAGCACAGCCACATGGAACACATTTGCTAACAGCATTGATAAAGTGGCGTTCATTCATTTGTGCTCTCCCTCACCCGCTTGAGTTCAATGGCACATTGGAATTGATGTGATTTGTGTTGAGCTCTAGAGGTATCGTTGCTTGTGGTCCAGGGTAAAGTGGAGAAGCTTCGTTCTCATCAAGGCTGAGCTGCCATTATATTCACATGAAGAGGTTTTGTTATTCTCTTGCCTTGAAACTTTACTTTTCATCTCTCATTCAAACAAGGCAATCAGAAGCTGCTTGGGAAGTGGGAATATAAAGGGCCACTTCCCTAGCAGAGTCCCAGAGAAATCTAGGAGGCAAAGAGTAGAAGGAATCTATGCTCTGCATCTGAGGGAGGCAGAAGGCTCAGAGTTGCACAATTTCACACCAGAGTACAGCACATAAAAGATGCCCATGGCCCAGGACTGGGAACAGCAGAACAGTCTCCATGCCCTCAAGCTGGGCTCAAAACAGAACCACTGCTCTGAAACAGTGGCGAGGACAGGGACAAAGTCGGGCTCTGTGGACTAGGCACCAAAGAATAGACAAGATAATGGAAGATTCAGTGGATATCTGCAGGAACAGATAGATGACTGAGGACCAGAGGTGCATCCTCATGCTACCTTCTGCCTTTGCACTAATAAGACACCTGAAACTAAGCTCAAAATCAAGAAAAAATAGAAGAGGACAAGCTACAGTTGACTGAAATTAAGTTTCCACTAACATGATAGGAGGAGGACAATATAAAGAAATTAGGTTGGGTTATGGAAGAATAAAGAAAGTTTTATTTCTCTGATATTCAAGTTTGTGGACAGAATTCATAACTGCTACACTTGTATTAGCATAAATGATCTCCAGAAGGACTCACAGAAACTATTACCAAAGCTGTTGACTCTGGAGAAAGAATATAGGTCTAGTGAGAAGGAGGCTTATTTTTTACTACTTATATTTTTGGATTATCTGAACTTTTTAACCATGTAAAATTTTAAATTTTTAAATCATTCCAAATATTTAAACTTAACACAAAGTATATTCAATATTGAGTTGACATTAAAAATTTTCTTATTTCTATTCCAACTGCCATCAAAACCTTCGAAGAGTAACTTAGCTATTACCTTCATTCATAATCATATTATTTTATGTTCCTTGTTTTTATGTACAGTCATTGGTACATGAGATAAACTTGGATATTAAAGAATAATATGAAATGGAATGAAAAGTTGACTTCATTAGGTAAAATTAATGAAATATACATTGTAAGTGTTTTAACTTTTAAACTGACCTCCCTCTCTAATATTGTACAGGTGTAACTAGTTTCTTAATTTCTCTTGCTTAGCTATCAGTAGTATAGAGTAACTAATTCATACAAAGCTTTTAGAATCGCAGGGGAGAAATATGCTCATATAAGTAGCACATTTTTTCTTCTGGGATAAATTATTTGGTGGTATATTGAGTTATGAGAATTTGGCTAAACACAGCATACCCAGGCACTTTGCTTCTATCTGGTGATGTGTGGCAATGACATAGGACCATGTTGGTCACAGGATTCTCTCCTCCACATTGCCACAAAGCTGCACTGCGTTTCTGATTCTTCTCTGGGGTAAAGAGAATCAAAGACATTATTATAAAGGACAAAATTCATGTGACAAAACATGTAGCAAGAAAACAGAAGCTTTAGGAGAGTTAAACTGCCTTATCAGGTTCCAAAGCAAAGTGGGGCTTTTACTCTATTGGAAATATTTGATGAGGAATCTGATTTTACTAGATGCTTGTTTCTGACTTTAGGAAGTTTACATTGACTTCTAAGGGGATCAAGACATCTAATATCTTCTTTTTCCTCCCCTTTATGAAGGAGGGAATGCTGTAATGTTATTTTCATCAATATATATTCTATATATTTTATAATATAAAGGCATTTAATTTGGTACTTGTTTTTTCATGAAAATTCAGTAAAGGAAGACTTGGGGACTTAGCTTAAGATTAGTTAAATAATAATGTTTTGATCATGTCTGGGCTTAGAAGAAGACAAACAGTCCAATGTACAAATACATCACAAAAGAAAGAAAAGGAGGATGGGAGAGAAAGGGTGGGTGAGGTGGCGTAAAAGTGGGAGAGAGAAAGGGAAGAGAGAGGAGAGGGAAAGGGAGAAGAAAGGGAGACAGAAAGGGAAGGAAAAAGGGAGGGAGGGAAAGAGAAAGGAAGGGAGAAAGGGAACTGATACGTATTGAGCACCTATAATACACCAGATCTCTTCATACTGAAACTTTGAAACAATGCTGTAAGAAATATTTGCCTACTTTTACTGCACAGAACTAGAGCTCAGAGAGGTAAAGCAGCTTTTTGCTTTTATCGAGGTATCCAAGAGTCAAACCAGAATAGTAATAGTCTGATATCAGGGCTTTGCCACCTTCTGTTTAACGCAACAGTCATCTCTTAAATAATGGGAGTTTCACAGTTCCCTACTCCCACTTTTTTTTTTTTTTTTAAATCTTAAAGAGGCTAAATGAAGGAGACTGTGAACAATAACGGATAAGGTAAAATTACTCCGAAGCATATTTGATAAAAGAAAGAAGAACTTGGTTTTTAAAGATAAAAGGATTTTTTTAAAGTAGGAAAAAAACTTTTTTTTTTTTAAGGTAGGAAAAACCATAGCTTAAGTAAATGAGACATGAAATCCATAACTTTGGTCAAGAAAGCATCTATCAGATCAGTCATGAAAATGGGTGAAGAAAAATCAATCACATTTTATTGATTTAAAAAACAACCGAATTTACACCACATAACAGTCCCATTTTGTATTTGTCAAGAAAACTCACTGAAGAAAAGGAATCAGCTTGACAGAAATGAATCTATCCTGAAAGGAACAAATCATTTGATAACATCTGTATTAACAGAATATAAAAAGGCAAAATATCAGGAGAAGCAAAAAACTTTTCCTGGGTAAAAGTGGTACTTAGGTTTTTATTGGCCTCTTATTAATAAAGATTTTCAATTTATTTTAAGAAAAATTATATTTAGGGAAGCAGAGTTCAATGGATAAACTGTTTCTTTAAATGACATATAAATTATAAGATTTTATGTCTAGACTTTCTGGCTAGCCTGATAATATTTTTTTCTATATTTATACTATTCTGATTTATATTTCCTTCTAGAAAAGAAATAAAAGTTTCTTGTGTAATACTGAAGGCTCAACACTCTACTTACATGTCATCTTCAACTCTCAGGTCAACTTTCTCCAAGAAACTCCTACCGGAGTCATCTCTCCTTTCTTTGAAACCCCACTAGTGTGCCATCTGTTCCCCGTTGTCACATTTAAGGATTGCTATCCTGTATTACAAGCTTTTAAAAATGTGGTTGTAGTGTCTTCTCTACTAAACCACTTGAATCATACCTCTTTTTAATTTACCATAAAAATAAAATGAATATTGCTCAATATTTGTTAAAAAGTGAAAATAAACAAACAAGTGAATATCATATGCTGACATTCAAGGATAAAATGATCATTTTCTTTTTAGTCTTGAGTGTTGTATTGCTTGAACTTAGTTTACATTAGAGCTTCTAATTTACCTTGAACTCTTCTGCCCAAACAAAAAACATTCAGTATAACAGAAAATCCAAATTCAGATATTGTTCCAAATTATGTAGATTGATTTTTATTGTAACTCTGGGTCAATAGACCCATTTTTCAAAGTGAGCAAAAATGCGACAAATTGCCAACAAATTCAGGCATCCATTTATGTATTAGACAAGTTTTTAATGAGTGAGTTTTGGTTCATTTTTTATTTGTCCTCAAAAATCTCACAGTTAAATAGCTTTTGAAGGAGACACTGGAGTATACATAATGAGTTGAACCAATAATTTAGAAATTATTTGGAAGTATGAGTCAAATCATTTGTCATTTCAGATAAACGATTTCCTTTCTTTCACTTGGCATAAATGAAATTATTAGACATATTATAGCATAATGTTTTCTATGTAAAGATACTGTAAAACTGAAAACAAAAATCTAACCACATCCATGGCTTTGAGGAGCACCTGGATTCAGTTCTTAAAGAAGTAAAGCAATAGGCATTATACGCAGTCTACACTAAGACCATTTCCATAGTTTAACAAGTCTCACTGATACCTTAGCACTAAAGATCAATTTAATTTTAAGTACCTGCTCCTAAGGGAGCCGTCAGCATCATTTGTTGCATTACGCAAACCAAAGTGAGGCATGTTCCTGTAACTTACCATATATTTGGATCTAATTGCAGTTGGTGGTAGGAGTCAAAGTCATCTCGCAGGATAACGCTGTCACTATGTATTTCAGCTAAAAGAAAAAGGAAGTGTTTAGGAAAGAAATACACTACAACAGCGTATTTAGCTACACACAAGTGTCAACGCACTGTATTTGTGAAGAATAATGTATTGTAAAACTAAATTTTAAATGAGCAGTTGATTATATTTGCTTTGTTCCTCAAACTACTAAGGGACAAGGGTAAAAGGCTCTGCTGTTTAGACATCTAGAAGTTGGGAAAACCAAAAACCCCAAAAAGAAACCTACCAGGCAGAAGAGGCAGGAAGGTAAAAGTCAGTACTGACCTACAAGGAAAGGCCATACAAGACTTGTCTCCCATTGATATGGCTTGGCTGTGTCCCTACTCAAATTTCATCTTGAACTGCAATTCCCATAATCTCCACATATCGTGGGAAGGACCTGGTAGGAGGTAACTGAATCATGGGGGCAGTTACTCTCATGCTCTTCTTGTGATAGTGAGTGAGTTGTCATGAGAGTTGATGTTTTCTTCCCCCCCCGCCCCCCCCACACAGAGTCTTGCTCTGTTGCCCAGGCTGGAGTGCAGTGGCATGATCTTGGCTCACTGCAATCTTTGACTCCTGGGTTCAAGCGAATCTCCTATCTCAGCCTCCTGAGTAGCTGGGATTGCAAGTGCCCACCACCATACCTGGCTAATTTTTGTACTTTTAGTAGAGATGGGGTTTAGTAGAGATGGGTCAGGTTGAACTCCTGACCTCAAATGATCCACCTGCCTCAGCCTCCCAAAGTGCTGGGATAACAGGCGTGAGCCACCCGGCTGAGATTTGAAGGTTTTATAAGGGGCATTTCTCCCTTTTGCTTGGCACTTCTTGCTACCACCATGTGAAGAAGGACGTGTTTGTTTCCTTTTCTGCCATGATTGTAAGTTTCTTAAGGCCTTCCCAGTCATGCTGAGCTGTGAGTCAATTAAACCTCTTTCCTTTATAAATTACCCAGTCTTGGGTATGTCTTTATTAGCAGTGTGAGAATGGACTAATACACCCATATTTCCACATATACTCATCCATGGCTTCCAAGATGTTGCCTGTGGCTTCCAAGACTCACTTTAAAGCATGGAATTGGAAAGAACATTCTGGCTATTTATTATCAGTTAAAGTTGCTGTAATCTACTGATTCATTTTTATTTTTCTATCTTTCTTGCCTTGGCTTGCTTTCTCTCCTCTATATTCACTCATTTTTTATTGAAAGTGTGTCAATTTGTTAACTTTTTTCTCTCTCAGAACTACATAAATAATCTATATGAATAAGTAAAATTCCCAAATAAAATCAATTTAGAAGTCAGGAGGAATGCCAGGGAGCCATACATGGTTTTACATATATTATCACTACATTTGAGATATACTGAATACCTATTTTTAAGTTCTGGAAGAACTTTGGGCATGTCAAGTGCAATATTTTCATGAACTGTAGAGAGTTCATATTTCCACTGAATAGATGATGGATAAGTAAAATCACTTTGATGGCCAGCTACAACGTAAGTATGCTCATTTTAAAGATTGTGTGAGAAATGATAATTATTTCTACTTATGTTGTCAAAATTAATTTGTACTTTAACAATGCTCTCATCTGATTCGTGGTTTGCTTAGGAAGTTTGTTTCAGCTACTGTAAATTCTTTGGGTCTTGACAATTTTGTTTGAACTAGCTAACAGACTGCCTTTTGAAACAATTAAAATAATACTATACAATTAACAAAAAATACCCCTCATGACTTTTTCTTTTAAAAGTGATATTTTATGTTTTTTAGGCTCACTCAAATATAATTGTCTGAACTCACTGGGTAACTAAAATCACTTCCCAACACCAGGATGCATCCTTTTACATTCTCTTTGGTGACATCCCCACCCATAGCAGTCCTTGCTTCCTTTATTCCAGGTATGCCAGCAGGCAAGCACATAATGAAGTCATGGAAACCAGTGAATCAGCATGTACTGAGAGGACTGGTTGCTCAGACTTGAAGCCTCAGGCTTGAGAACAGGGAGAATATTGATATACACAGGAGAGAATGCTGTGATGTATTCTGTGCATGGGAGTGATTTAATGATTCCACTGAGCAATGAGATGCAGTGCGTGAAAGTGCCTACAGGGTACAGCTCTCTCAGATACCCAATCTGGCCAAGATTAGGCTGGGCCACTGCGGGTCACCAGCCTGTCTTGGCTGCCAGAAGGCATGCTTCTAAGGGCTTGCGTTTGTCTGCCAAATAAGAGGAGCCTCAAGCTGTAGCATTACATAAAAGTAGAGCTTCTCAAGGCAGATTTTCCAAAGAGGAAAAATAAATTAATTGGGTTTATAGGTTGAAAGGAAAAGCCCAAGAGACAAATAACTGACCTATCTGGAAAGTCCCACAGTGAGAGACATTTGAAAAGGCTGGAACCAGCTAGTACAGTTTCTTTTCATTCTTATTAAATACTATAGTGTAGGAAATTGTTTTTAAAATAAGTTTTCACTGACACAAATGAGAAAATGCTTAAAGATCACTTGTTTTCTAGAGACTTTGTTATTTACAAAGGCAATGGATAAGTCTCACTGGATACTTGTTTGTGTATGTATTTACTTCAAAACATTACTATATTATTTATCATATACTTTATGAATACAAAATCATTTAATCCTCATCTCAATCCTATGAGGTAGGTACTATTATTAATTCTACTTTACAGATGAAGAAACTGAGGCACAGAGAGGTTAAGAAACTTGCTCAATGTTTTGTGGCTACCAAGTGGTGAAAGTGAGATAAACCCAGGCAGTGTGGCTCCACAATCTGTGATCCTAACCACTATACACTCTGCCTCAAGAACCGTGAGCCACTAAAAACATGACACTATGAAAAATTCATAGTGCCATTTTATGAAGCAGGTAGTTTTTTAAACAGTCTCATCTCGATTTTTTTTTAAAGAAATAGAATCTCATTCTGCTGTCCAGGCTGGAGGACAGTGTCACAATTATAGCTTGCTGCAGCCTTGAAATCCTGATTTAAATGATCCTTCCATCTCAGTCCCCAAAGTCGCTAGGACCAGAGGCACACGCCACCACATGTGGCTGATTTTTAACATTTTTTTGGTAGAGATAGGGGTTTCACTCTGCTGCCCAGACTGATCTTAAACACCTGGCCTCAAGCAATCCTCCCACCTTGGCATCCCAAAGTGTTGGGATTATAGGCATGAGCCACCATGCCCAGTTTCAGTTCAATTTTTAAAGAAATGACAAAATAATTTCTTTTTAAAAAATAATCCAGTACTAATTTGAGCACAAATCTCAAATGTTAAATGACTTCAATTCTTCCACATTCATGGCTTCTTACCCACTAGCTCTATGCACGGATATTTATGATGGGCATCTAGTATTATGAAGGACTCTGGGGAAAATTCAGCATTAGAATGCAAATGCTTACACTCAGTAGGATCTCATCCATGCTTCCAAGATCTCTTGGGGCTGAGGGTACTAACAGGTGTGAAAGTCCCTGCATGAGCCCTCAGCTGGGCAGCATGAATGTTTCCTCAAGGAGGTTCTGTGTTCAGGTATAATTGGTACCCAAGTCTAATTTCAGTAAACGATCAGCAACCAGAAAGGACAGCTTCCTCACCTCTCTAACATCTGCTCACATAGCCAGAAGAGCCAAAAAAGTAGATCAAGTACTAAAATTAATGATGTCAGAGCCTTAAACACTTACCTAGGTGTGGATGTACAGTGGCCTCTGTTGGAGCTGAATCAAGAGAGGAAAGAAGAAAGACGATGGATCAGGCAGGAAAGCAAAATCCAGTAATAAACAGCACAACACAGTTACAAAACTTAGATCACATTAAGCAAATCAAATGGCTACAGACTTCCGGTTTTTTTTTTTAGGAGTTTCTGGAACTCCTGAAAAATAGAAGACGATAAATATAATGATTTTGAATTTTGTACCAATGCTTATTGGTTAAATCATAGAAGAGTTTCATGAAGATTCACTGAATTGTTAACTCTAATTAAAGATTTTCTTGAAACAAATGGGATACTTGACAATTATCCAATAATGAATAACAAAAACCTGGCACACTGATATACATTCTCTCACCAGTATCACAGTGTATATGAACAAGACAAATCTGAAGCTTCAAGGAAAACAAGGGTTTATTTGCAAACCAGCTGGAAAAGTAGGAACATTTATATTGAAATTGAAGCTTCAAAAATACAAATTAATAGTGGTTTTACACATGAATTTCTTAACATGAATCGAGTCTCCAGAAGATTTTAAATGTAATTTCCAGTATTTTCTAAATTGTCTACAAAAACCTACAAAAAAATTTGAAGAATGTCTTCTTAATATTAATTAGTTTAGACTTGCTTTATAATTTATGTAATATTTCTGTGACTTCCATGTTAATAATACTATGCTGACACAAGGATAATACGTGGATATAGTTTTGAAACTGATATGTTTTTGCATTAACAGTAAATCAGCTCTTCTAATAAAAATGAAAACATTTTGTCAAAGTGGATGTGGACATTAAAGGAAAATGATCTTCTGATACTCAACTCAGTTACTGGAATTTCTCTAGGCAGGTATGAAACACTTAGGTATGTGGATCTACTTTTCAATTGTCAATTTTATGAACTCAGTACAGGCTAAATGTTTCTTAAGATGTGTTATAAGTGTAAACTATGTACCAGATTTTGGAGATTTAGTACAAAAAATGTAAAATATCTCATTAATAGTTTTAAATTGACCACACTATGTCAAAATGTTTACTATTTTACATATTGTGTTAATAAAATACATTATTAACTTAATTTCTTTATTTCTTTCTGTTTTTTAGATGTGGCTACTAGAATCCTTAAGATTGCACATGGGTTACAGTACACTTCTAAGAGACAGTGCTGAACTAGAGCTAGGAGGGACATCTGTACCATATATCAAATAGGAGATCATTACCAAGCAGGAGGTGGTGGAGTTACAGAAGGAAGACCAAGTCACTCAGAGACAATGTAAGGTATAAAGAGAGAAATGAGGCCGGGAGCAGCAGCTCATGTCTGTAATCCCAGTATTTTGGGAGGCTGAGGCAAGAGGATTACTTGAGGCCAAGAGTTTGAGACTAGCCTGGGCAACACAGTGAGGGATCCTGTCTCTACCACAAACATTAAAAATTAGCTGGGCATGCTGGTGCACACCTGTAGTCCTAGCAACTCAGGAGGCTGAGGCAGGAGGATCACCTGACGCCGGGAGTCTGAGGATGCAGTGAGCTAGGATTGCACCATCACACGCTAGCCTGAGCAAGAGAGTGAGATTCTGTCTCTAAATAAATAAATAATAAAAAGACAGATGTAAAATGTGGAGTCAAACGTATCTTTAAGGGACTGGTGGAAGAAGAGGAGCTAGCAAAGGCGACTGAGTAAAAGTGTATTCCATTAATGAAATAAGAAAAAGAAAGTTTTAAGAGCTAAGAGAGTTGAAGGAGAGTCCAAAATAATCTTAATAAAGCTGATCTCTATCAAGAACATCCTGCTATCAAGGCACTGTGCTAAGCAGTGTCTACAGACGAACTCAGGGATATTGGCCTCAGAGTCTACACTCAACTACTGTGCAGACTGCTCTTTCTAGAAAGTTAGCTGCAAAGGTGAGAAATGAGATCTTACATGGGGATGAGGACCAAGGGATTTTTCTGTTGTTTGCTTTATTTCTTAACATATTATGATAGTTTACCATGCCTAATGTTAGCTATATTGCAAAAGGGATTCTCTGTATTTATGTTATAGAGTGTTAAGAAGAAAGGGGAAACATCTGTCTATAAAATATGGAATTTCAAATTATTTCACAGGTAGTGAAATAAATTGGTTAAATGCGGGAAAAGTTATGACAATTATTAGAAATATTTACTATTCACTAAAATGGTTAAATATGTATAACAAACCTGCAGAAACGTTGTTAACTACTTTACAATAAATGATTTTGGTCACTGAGGCCTCAACCCAGTAAAGAGTAAGTTATAAAATGCTTTATTCTACTTTAAATTGTCTATTCAAATGGACATCTACCTGTGATGAATTATTTGGGCACATGGAATCTTTCACTGAAACACCTACATCACAATCATCAGGGTAGGGCCATTTTAGAAAGACCCACTTAGACTCTCTGAGAGTGGAGGCCTGGAAGGTGTAGTTTTTAAAATCTCCTTGATTGATTCTGATAGAAAGCTGGATTTAAAATTCATTGGTTTAAACAACACAATCCACTACTTATTTTTGTAGCATGCTGAACTGTTCTCTGTGTTGTATTAAGTACTTATCTTTGCTCTGAAGAAGAAACAGGCTTCTCAAAATTAGAAAATATGTCCACCCAAGACATCAGCCAAGGTTGGTAATAGTGTCTCAATAAATAATGAATTGATTTGAAAGTTACTTCCTAGTTGTAATATGTTTTATGATATTTTGGAAATTAATTGAAGATCCAAACCTTTAAAAAATGCCAGACTGGATGCATAACATTGCTCAAAAGTCCTTTATTATAAGTGGTCTGGGGAACTTCAACACCCAGTCAGCATCTACCTGGATTTAACTCAACAAATTTACATCATGTTTTAAATCACTAGTTAGGGAGCTTTGTTTTAGTATATTTTAACCAAAATGTCCACTATCTGAGATAACTATATATTATTTACTCAGAAACATATTTAGTACGCAAAACTTAACTGAAAGGAAAAGTACAAATTTTCTTGACAAAGATTCACGCACGTATGGTATAAAAATGGGCCAAAACCTAGTAAAGTACTGGGCCTGGAAGCTTATTTTAATCATTTCTCAGTAAGCGACCATATCAATCTAGTTTTATGTATTATAAACAAATTTTCTAGGCCTGTAGGAAGTTCACCATCTTTTCCACATTAACTGAGGAAAATGCACCACAGAAAAATTAAAGCAGCCTGAGGAAGAATGATACAGTTCAACATTATTTATCATATTCCCATTTGGATACTACCTGCCTTGCCTCATACTAGTGACTATGAGTGAATTATTAAGTTCTTATATTATGTGAACTTGGCATAAAGGCCTTTCCTCTTTCCTTTATTAAATGTAAAACGTATGCTTGCTAATGCTTGCTAGACAGGTTCTCATTTGTCAACTAAGTGTTGACCCAATGGCATCTCTCCAGATCTACCTTTCCTGTTCCTCTGCCATTGAACTAGCTCTAGATTGAATCACTGAATTTTTCTCGATTGCTCAAATGTTTTTATCTCAACATTTTATTAGTCTGTTACTGATTTTCTGCCTCCCCCAGGACCCTAGAATGCCCCACCCCATCTTGCACCTTGCCAACTTTCTCAGCTCCTTTGAATCTAAAATTGCATGATTAAAATCTAGTAACTGCATAACACTGTCAAATGGCTTAAACTAGAGAGTTTTGGTGTCTGAGAATGAGAGAGAAGAACTGGTTCTTTGAGAACCCAGTTCTTAAAGAAGTGGGTTTTGGTTATGGAGAAAGAATGGGATGGAATACACCTTTAACAAAAGTGTAAAAGATATCACAGTTTCTTCCAGGTATTTCTGTAGTTGTGATAGGAAGAGCAGGTCAGCTGACCAAAGGTGTGCACAGAGGAAGATGTACTAGGGATGGGAACCTTGCTACTTGTCAGAGGACAATGAACTGAAGAGATGAGAAGATAGGCTGGAGTTGTTCTGTACCCAGAGAGATCACTGTGGGGAAACTTCATAACATGGTGCTAATTTAGTTTCATTGGTGAGACCCATGAAAATGTACATAGAGGCTGGGTGAAACTTATGGAAAGATAAATGATTTAATAAGGAATCAAGTGTTTGTATAAATCAAACTGAACTCCTACATTTTTTCAGAAGTGAGTATTTTTTTCTCTAAGGTAGGATGTTCAAATAGGAATGAATGTTCAGCTAGGATATATCTAAGAATATCCAATTCTGTTAACAGTTCCCTGTTAGAAACTGCATGTGAATGCATTTGTGTTTCAGTGAACTCTAAATTTCATTCAGAATAACCATACATCTCTGTAATCTTTATCCAGAAATATAATGCTATTGAAATTCATAAACATTACAAAAACTATATCCTTTGTAAAGCTTGATCAAGTTCCAGTAACTGGACTGAATTGGAAATTGACCTTATGTATACCAGGATAACTTAGGGAGCATGCCAAATGTTCTCAGACTGAATTAACTTACTTAAAACCACAGATAAAATATAAAATGTTACATAAGTAAATTAAAATGAAGATTCTACATTGCCTTAAAAAAAAAGTAAAAGCAAGCCAACAGAATGGAGGAATTATGATATAATCTCACTAAAACCACTAGTTTTTTTTTTTTTTAATTGTAATTTAGGTTCTGGGGTACATGTGCAGATCATGCAGGATTGTTGCATAGGTACATACATGGCAAGGTGGTTTGCTGCCTTCATCCCCCCATCACCTATATCTGGTATTTCTTCCCTCATTATCCCTCTCCACCCCTACTGTCCCTCCCCTAGCCCTTCACTACTGACCACAGCGTGTGATGCTCCCCTCTCTGTGTCCACATGTTCTAATTGTTCAACACCCGCCTATGAGTGATAACATACAGTGTTTGGTTTTCTGTTCTTGTGTCAGTTTGCTGAGAATGATGGTTTCCAGATTCATCCATGTCCCTATGAAGGACACAAACTCATCGTTTTTTATGGCTGTGTAGTATTCCATGGTGTATATGTGCCACATTTTCTTTATCCAGTCTATTGTTAATGAACATTTGGGTTGGTTCCAAGTCTTTGCTATTGTAAACAGCGCTGCAATGAACAGACATGTGCATGCGTCTTTATAATAGAACCATTTATAATTCTTTGTGTATATACCCAGTAATGGAATTGCTGGGTCAAATGGTATTTCTATGTCTAGGTCCTTGAGGAATCGCCACGCTGTCTTCCACAATGGTTGAACTAATGAGATGGTATCTCAGTGTGGTTTTGATTTGCATTTCTCTAATGACCAGTGATGATAAACATTTTTGCATATGTTTGTTGGCCTCATCGATGTCTTCTTTTGTAAAGTGTCTGTTCATATCCTTCATCAACTTTTAAATGGGTTTGTTTTTTTCTTGCAAATATGTTTTAGTTCTTTGCAGATTGTAGATATTAGCCCTTTGTCAGATGAGTAGACTGCAAAAATTTTTTCCCATTCTATTGGTTACCGGTTCATTCTAACTATTGTTTCCCTTGCTGTACAGAAGCTCTGGAGTTTAATTAGATTCCATTTGTCTATTTTGGCTTTTGTTGCCATTGCTTTTGTTGTTTCAGCCATGAAGCCCTTGCTATGTCTATGTCTTGAATGGTTTTGCCTAGGTTTTCTTCTAGGGTTTTTATGGTGTTAGGGCTTATGTTTAGATCTTTAATCCATCTGGAGTTAATTTTAGTGTAAGGTGTCAGGAAGGGGTCCAGTTTCTGCTTTCTGCACATGGCTAGCCAGTTTCCCCAACACCATTTATTAAACAGGGAATCCTTTCCCGGTTGCTTGTTTTTCTCAGGTTTGTCAAAGATCAGATGATTGTAGATGTGTGGTGTTGCTTCTGAGGCCTCTGTTCTGTTCCATTGGTCTATATCTCTCTTTTGGTACCAGTACAATGCTGTTTTGATTACTGTGGCAGCATGATGCCTCCGGCTTTGTGTTTTTTGCTTAGGATTGTTTTGGCTATGCAGGCTCTCTTTTGGTTCCATATGAAGTTTGAAGTGGTTTTTTTCAAGTTCTGTGAAGAAGGTTATTGGTAGCTTGATGGGGATAGCATTGAATCTATAAATACTTGGGGCATTATGGCTGTTTTCACAATATTGATTCTTCCTAACCATGAGCATGGAATGTTTTTCCATCTATTTGTGTCCTCTCTTATTTCATTGAGCAGTGGTTTGTAGTTCTCCTTGAAGAGGTCCTTCACATCCTTTGTTAGTTGTATTCCTAGCTATTTTATTCTCTTTGTAGCAATTGTGAATGGCAGTTCATTCTTGATTTGGCTCTCTTTAAGTCTGTTATTGGTGTATAGAAACGCTTGTGATTTCTGCACATTGATTTTGTATCCTGAGACTGCTGAAGTTGCTTATTAGTTTCAGGAGATTTTGGACTGAGACGATGGTGTCTTTTAAATATACAATCATGTCATCTGCGAATAGAGAAAATTTGACTTCCTCTCTTCCTATTTGAATATCTTTATTTCTTTTTCTTGCCTGATTGCTCTGGCTAGAACTTCCAATAATATATTGAATAGGAGTGGCGAGAGAGGGCATCCTTGTCTTGTGCCAGATTTCAAAGGGAATGCTTCCAGTTTTTGCCTGTTCAGTATGATATTGGCTGTGGGTTTGTCGTAAATAGCTTTTATTATTTTGTGATATGTACCATCGATGCCTAGTTTATTGAGGGTTTTTAGCATAAAGGGCTGTTGAATTTTGTCGAAGGCTTTTCTGCATCTATTGAGATAATCATGTGGTTTTTGTCTTTGGTTCTGTTAATGTGATGGATTACATTTACAGACTTGTGTATGTTGAACCAACCTTGCATCCCCGAGATGAAGCCTACTTGATCATGATGAATAAGCTTTTTGATTTGCTGTTGCATTCTGTTTGCCAGTATTTTAATTTTTTTATTTTTTGAGACGGAGTCTTGCTCTGTCATCCAGGCTGCAGTGCAGTGGCACAATCTCAGCTCAACGCAACCTCCACCTCCCAGGTTCAAGTGATTCTCCTGACTCAGCCTCCCGAGTTGCTGAGACTACAGGGAGTCAAATTAGCCACTACACCCAGCTAATTTTTGTATTTTTAGTAGAGACAGGGTTTCACCATCTTGGCCAGGCTGGTCTTGCACTCCTGACATGATCCATCCACCTTGGTCTCCAAAAGTGCTAGGATTACAGGCGTGAGCCACTGCACCTGGCCTAACCGCCAGATTTTTTTTTTAAAAGATTGTTTCCAGCGAAGGATTCAGAATGAAACCATAGCCTACTTTGATGTGTTTTTAGTTGAAAATGCCAAACTTCTTTAAAACTTTAAAAATATCAATACGGATTGGTAGCAATTTTTCCAAGGAAAGTACTGGTAAATGAGAATCTTCTTAATTTCGTAAGTCAAATCCCTCTTGAGAGAAGAGCAGTTAAATGATAAAAAAGAAAATTTTAAAGTTTTCAGCACAATACAATCTTTTCATACTATATTAGTAAATAAATGTTCTTATGAGTATCAAAATCACTCATAAATGTATAGTTATGATTTCTTTTTCCAGATTTTTTGATGTTTGTGATAATGCGACGTAAAAGTTACTTGTCCTCCAAATTCTCTCTCCAGTGGGGCCTATCCAGATGACACTTTGGCAAAATACAAAGATTTAGATGAGTAATGAAATGCTTAGTGACATTCTAAGTCTTTCCTTGGCTAGGCGTTTTCCTAGATGCTTGAATACTATCAAGTGACCTGAAGATTACATATGTGTTTTACTAAGATTTCACAGACTATTCCAAGAGGACAGAGTGGATTTTAAGAATTAATAAGCCTATACATGTTAAGAATAAAAGTAAACTGAATAATTGTTTTTAAAAGGTACTTTAAAGTTTGAAAAAAATAGATTGCTTATAGAACTTCTTTTTTAAAATTCAACTGTACTATTCTTGAAATGATTTACTAATGACCATAAGCTAGCATAAGAAAGAGAATAGAACTGCCTTGAATGAACACAAGAACTCTGTACTAATGCAGATTTGAGAAAGATAATTATTTAAAAAATAGTAAGGGTGAATAATAATTACATGAAACAGACATGAAAAGACTCAGTTCATAATATAAGCAATTCACATCACAAGGCTTGATTGAGCCTAACATGAAAGCATATAGGTTCAGTACCAATATTTTCAAAGGAATAACATGCTTCTTGGTCTTTTTAAACAAGGTTACTATTTATTTGCTTAAAATGAAAGCAGAAAAAGTACATAATGATACTTTTTTGAATGAATGATGGAAAGCTCTTAGCCCATATATGTTAACACATCTGTGTGTTGGTGATACTTCTAGTGAGAAGAGTTGCAGGTCTTTTCCCAAGGATTATCTTTCTTTGGGAAAGGTGAAAAGTTCTTTTTAAAACTCACTATTTTCATTCAGTGTGGATTAATCTGACCTTCATCAAGGTATGAGAGAAACCACCTTTCACTCACTTTCCAAACTTTAAAGTGCAACAAATGTATTGCTTGTCATTAGACAGACTTTGTGAACATTATTGCCTTTAATTTACTAAATATATTTTTGTCTCCAAAATTATCTCCAATTATTTAGAGCATCTCACAGATGATAGTAAGTGGTTTGTCCTTATGACAGTTTCTCTTGCATTAGTACCACTAAGCTTTGCAGAAGAAATGAAAGTTAGAACATTTCTGTAAACTAAAACAGGCAGCAAATATCTCCATATTAGCTTCTGTGACCACATTTGGTTACTGGTGCTCACAGTCATACTTTTCTTAATGACATTTTAATAGCTTAAACTATTGGGCCTTTCAAAATAAACATTATAAACATGTATCTTTAGATGGTATCTCAATATTAAATTGAAGCCTTAATTCTTCCCATTATCAATTCAATTTGTCCAGGAGACAAATAACATGCTATAAGTTAAAAAAAGCTTAATTTCTTAAGAAGCATTTCTGTGTATATGCTCTTTTGAAAGCTGAGCCTGCCAGAATCTCATAGATCACAAGCAGCCTGGAATAGGCACATTAGAAAGAATGAGGTCGTGTTTAATTCCGCCAAAGGTTATTATATTCTTGACAGATGTGTCTTTTTTTCTTTCAACTGACTTATTTTAGATGGAAATTTTTAATCATCTGACTCCAAAATATAGTAGGACTAATAAATTTCAGCCAACTTGTTGAACAAATTACTCAGTGCAAAGAATGGAGATTTAAATATGTGGAACAGAAAAAGGGAAAAAATGCCTTAAAATGAATTGAGGGGGTAGTAAATTAAATGAGCTTTGAGCTAATATTATTGATTACTTAAAAAAAAAAGCCTTTGGGTCAGGCAAGCATTATATATAGATGGCAAGCAATTCTTAAAAATATAGGTATTATATTACAGGAACTGTATCTCCTGAATCATTTTGGAATTCAAAGGCCCTAGGTAGTTTTGCCTCAGGTATCTTTTCACCTAATTTGAAATTTAAATGTATTAAACTTCCAAAGCTAAATATGACAAATTAGACATGGGCTCTGAAGTTAGAGCATTTAATGAGCTATGAACCTAGACTTTCATCTCCCCAGGAATACTTTCTTTATTACTTTTTGTATTTTATTGCAATAAAGCACCATTTGACCTTCAAGTATGATAATTAAGCTTCCAAAAATGTTATAAATTTAGAGTGAAAATAATTCTCCCTGTGTTCAGGAACATACTATGATCAGTATAAAAGATTACTTAATATTTAAAGACAGCTAAATTATACACAGAACCAGCAATATTAGGAATTATTTTTTTCTTCCTGCTCTGATTTCCCACCTCAACTTGATTTGTGTCTCATAACAATTTATCATCTTTCACATTCTAAAATAAATGAAATAGGAGGAAAATGAAAATATATCTTTATAACCTGCAATTGGGAGATAGAGAACTCTTTCAGATAAGACTTACTCCAACAGGAGCTGTCAATAATGATGCCTAAACATTAAAAATTGTTGCTCATCGTCTTATCAGGCTCATGTCCCCACCTTTTCTGGGAAGATGTCCATATATTTTTCAAAAATTTGCTGATGATATAAATAAAAGTTTTAAGTGAAAAAATCAGAATGCAAAACGGTATCACTTGAATTGTTGGTATATTTTTATTTTTATATTTATTTATATTTTGAGAGCGTCTTGCTCTATTGCCTCGGCTGGAGTGTAGTGGCACTATCTTGGCTTGCTGCAATCTCAAACTCCCGGGCTCAAACGATCCTCCTGCCTCAGCCTCCTGAGAAGCTGGGAATATGGCATGCAGCACCAAGACCAGCTAATTGTTTTTTCTGGTAGAGACAGGATCTCACCACATTACCCAGGCTGGTTCAAACTCCTAGGCTCAAGTGATCTGCCCACCTCAGCCTCCCAAAGTGCTGGGATTACAGGCATGAGCCACCATGCCTGGTCAAATTTTTATTTTTTTAAAATTGTTGCTTTGTAATAATTTTTAAAGATCCTAGACCTTTGAGAACTTGAAGAGATGAAGTTCATAGATGGAACAGATGTGAGAAATTGCAGGTATAAATTGACCTGAAACCTGAGAACCTATAGCTTTTTTTTTTTTTTAGATACTTTAAAAGTCCTGGGATACATGTGCAGAATGTGCTTTTAAGTAACATTTAGAGGTTGGAAGGAAAATTACTAGGATCGAAAGAGGAAGACTGAGGAGGAATAAGTGCAGGAGAAGGAAGAAATCTTGTTGCTAACATCAGCAGAAATTGCTACAGATTTACTGGTCTATTCTCCTTTTCTTTATTTTAACTAAACTGTCATTTGCAGTTGGAAGTCTAGTTCTCAGCCTCCCCTATAGCTTCCTATGACAAAGGAATTAAGTTCTACCCATGTGAGGTGAGCAGAAGTGACCAGGGTCACTTTCAGGGCTGGGTAATGCCCTAAAGGAATAGGCATGCTTCCTTGACCCTTTTCCCTCCCTGCTGTAGAAGACAGTGAGTGCTGGAACTGCCAGCTTGGCCCCTAGATATGGAAGCTACATGCTGTGCATGGTAGAAGCACCCTGCCAGCCCTAGACCACCTATACTCAAACTGGTTTATGACTAAGAAAAAAACTTCAAATTGAATCCACCCACATTTTGAAATACTTTGCTTAGTACCTCAAGTACATAGAAGCTTCACTGACACTCTTAACTAAAATAGTTAATTTTCCATGGCGGAGGGAAAGGGTCCCCTTTGGGGAAAAGTTTCTTCTCTTTATCTCAGTCACAATCTTCAAGGCCACAGTGGAAATTAGAGCTGATCAGACTAAATTCCTACGAGTAGAGAGACTCTATCCGGAATACCTCTGCATTCCTAAAGCTGAGCACAATGTCTTATACATGGCAGTTCCAAAAATGCCAGTTGAATGGATTCTGATAACATCAGCAAGCCAATATTACTAAAATCATTATTGCTGGAAAATTCTAATCATCTCCTCTGTTCCTTTTCTTCCTTATTGCTTGTACATATGTCATCTTCTTCCTTTACTTTTCTTCATATTTCTTTCCTCTTTCCTTTATATGCCTAGGGATGAATTGTACAATCTGCCTTGCTCTAAAATAGATTTAAGGCTATTTACAAAAAATGGCAGACAGCTGAACAAGACAATAAAGGGGAGAAATCAATGATGGCAAAAGAGGGTAGAAAAATAGTACATGCCATGCTGAGATATGTATGCAAGATGCATGTCCCCAAGACTTCAATTTGGTTCTCAAGCCATAAAGTTACAGAAATGGAAGAGTTCATAACTTTAAAAGAACACATGTTGTTCAGGAGAAAGACAGTGATTGTAGGTACACAGACTGGATAGAAGTTTCTCCCGTAGTTTTTTGTAGAGGACACTGAGGAATAAAGCGAACATCATCTCAAATACCATCCATTCAGCTCTGAGTTCTGTTGGGCTACTCTATCTAATAAAGTTTATCAATGAAAGAAGAGTGCACAATGCCTAAATACAGATGTAAAAACACTTCTGGGGACACAGGAAGTACAGAATGGCTGGCAATTAAGGAAATAATAGTAATTTGGCAATTTTGGAAAGGTATCTTTGCTTTATATGGTTCACTCATTTCCTTATCTAGTATTTGAGTGTCTGCTAAATGTCAAGCACTGTGCCAAGTTCTGGGAATATAAAAATGATCCAGTCTCTTCTGGATCAAGGGATCCAAAGTGCAGTACAAAATACATTTAAGTCAATGCATTATATACAATATGGTAAACTAAATTCAGTTAGCAAATATAAGGTGAGAGAGTGATAAAAATAAAGATGATATAGGAGGAGAGACTTGAGCTAGATTTTTAAGGATGAGACCAGATTTTCTATTTTAGTTGTAATAAGTACTTCCTTCATCAGAAATGCCATCCTGACCCTATCACTGTAGCTCATATATGCCAATTCCTTTCCCTGATGTACTTCCCTCAATACCTCTTCTGTTGTCTAACTGATGGCATCTCTGATGAAGGAAGTACTTATTACAACTGAAATAGAGAGTCCGGTCTTAAATGAGGGTGATGGGTGTGGAAAGATCCTAAATGTGGAGATGAGGTTGGAGAGAGAGAGAGGTGGGACAGATCAGGGAAGTCCTGAAAGCCAGGCTAAACTGGGGGGAAATAGAGGGTAGTTTTAGGGTTTAAGGCCAGGAGCATTTTGATCAATGTGTAAAAGGCCTGAATAAAAAAAAAATGGCAGTAGGCATGGAAAGAAAAGGGTTGGTTTAAGAGATACTACGTAAATTGGCCTTAGACACACTGGTTATAGACATGGATGAGAAAAAGGAATGAGCAAAGAAATGTGTTACCTAGGTCTCTGTTTAGTGACTGGGGTAATTACGAAGATGCTAACCAGAACTGCAATGGAGGAGTGCAGATTCGAGGGAAGTAAAGTTCAGTTTAGAATATATTGAATTCAAGGTACCTACATGACACCTAAATGTAGAGTCCAGTAATAATAGTGAGAGCTAACATCTAGAGAGTATGTGCTACTGTGCTATGCACTTCATCATGACATTTAATCCTCACAACCTTAAGATCTTCCTTTTGGGCACAGAATATCGTGCCAGGCTCTTGGAAATGGTATGAAGTGGCCAAAAAGGTTGATAGTATCATTTTCCTTATTTTTCAGATGAGGGAATTGAGACTCAGAAAGGTTACGTGGCTAGATAGTGCCAGAGCAGAAACTGAAACTTCATGCAAACTTCATGTTAGCAATCACTTTGCCTTCTTGACTCTTTGTATAAGCACCAAGCAAGTGGAGAGCTAGGGAGATGAAAATTGTAGGTGTGAATGAGATCAACAGAAACAATATAAAAGTACAAAAAGAAGCTCAACTGCAGAATGTGTGATGTGGGAAGAACAACAACTCATTATAGAAACTGAGAAAGAAAAGGGAAGTCAGGTAAGGTGAGGATCTGAGTCCTCTGGATTGGCTGGCACTTAGTGGGTTATTGGTGACCTTGAGGATGATGTGGTCAAGGCCACATGGCAGGGTTAGGACAAAAGCCTGGCAACATACACCACTCTTTCAAGAAGCTAGAGTGTAAGAAGGAAACATGGCAGTGGGTACCTGAAGTTCAAGATGAAATACTTATTAAAGTAGCAGTGGCTTCAGCATATTTAAGCACAGAGGAGGAGGTGGCCACTGAAGAGGAAGATACTGAAGCTATGAGAAAGAGAAGGCAAAATTATTGCAGCAAGGCCTCAGAGGAGATGAGAGGAACATGATTCCGCTAAGTTTATATTTTTCTGCAAATGTGTCTTAGTCTTTCTCTTCTGGGTTTGTAGTAGTAAATCTATACTATAAGCTTCTTAATAATGGAATGTGAGACTGCCTTATGTTGCCACACATGTCCCCTGGGTCAGGTACAGTGTTTTACATATGCTCATTGGGGATACAGTGCAATATCTATTAATTAATACCAATGAATTCCAACTCTTAAAAACTTGATTATAAAAAATCTATACTAATTTTTACATGAAACAATTGATTTTTCATATGTACATTAAAAATAAGGTTAGATTAATAAATTTGATGAAATAATATTTCACAAGCCAAAACAAAATTGTGACTTATATTGTTTATAACATACATAAAAACATTCCCAAATGATTGTATAGATCCGAACTTTGTCTTTATCCTTCAATATATGGAGGAATCAAGCAGGTTATACAGCAGCCTGTGTAGAAAGAATACTTCCATGGGCACCCAAAATAACTCAGTGAAAAATTCCTCTTGGGTATAAATCTAGAAATTTTGACTTTGGACTAGATAAAGCTGTCAAGTGGGAATGTATATAGCCCTCAGAGCTGAAAAGAAGGCTGTTTAAATCTATGTTGAATCACCTTGGGATAAACAACACCAGACCAAAATACCATTCTTTAGGAAATTAAAAGAATAATCTGACCTACCCAGAGTCAGTAGCAAGAAATTTTACTATGGTTATGTGAGTCAGCTCTTTGTCATTCGCCTTAATCTGCTTGTCTTCAGAATTACTTAGGGATACTTTCTGCCTGCCATCGCCCCAGGAGGGCTTTAGTTTCTTGCTTTGTTGGGTAGTTTGTAAAACCTTGAAGCAAGATGGGGGTTCCTGGATGGTTTTCTCTGAGCCTCTTAATTCATTTCTGTTGTTTATAAATCACAAAGCCTAGGGATGTCATGAATGGGAACTGTAACCACTAAAATGAAATATAAGCTACTAAATAGCCAAGGGGAGCACAGATGTCTTTGACTAGCAAATGCTTAACGCTGGGCACATTCAAGTGAAATACATCAGTATTTACTTTTTAACAATTAAAGTAGGTATGTTAAAATCCAGTTCTGACAATTAGAGAGAAACAAGTCTGAATTAATAAACACTTTGCATTTCAGGGTATTGGGAAGATACCCAGTAACATAAGCTGTTAAATAATCAAGGATGGCCAGGAGAAGATTTTGGTAGATCTGATCTACAATTTTTACAATATTTGGGTATAAAGTTATCCTTAAAGTGCTAAAAAATATCAAAGGAGGTTAAACATCCCATTCACTTTATGGACTTGCTTATTCAAACTTTCCTCTGCCCCACTCTCATTCTCACAGTTTAAGTAAACTTTCACCAATCCTTAATACAAACGATTTAAAAATTGCAAAGAGTTTGTGTTTGGGATGAAGCATATATACTGCCTACCACCATGATCCAACGGCCCTTAGAGAGCACAGCCACACTTTCTACCGCTCACTATTCTGAGGGTGATGAACAGCTGAAAATCTGCTGAGCCTGGCAGAAAGCAGCCAAGGTTTTCTATACCAGCTGTAAGCCTGACCTCTTTCCTCCTGACATAAAACGTTTGCCTTTAGTTATAGCCACTTCCATCAACCCAACAACAGAGAATTCCAGGGTGGTTTATAAATGGCATGTGCCCTTTGGGGGCACTACAGGGCATGACTGCTGTCAGGCCACTAAGCCTGCCATCTGGTCTTGCTAAATAATCAATGTGTGTGTTTGAAGAGGGTATGCCAAGAAGCCCACAGGCCAATGAATATACACACACACACAATTATTCTCCCTGCCCCTCTTCAGCTGTGATGTGTGCACGCTGCTGGACCAGTGGCAGTTATGCTGACACACTCACACCACTTTTGCCTTAACTGTGTAGATTTAGGGCACCAAAGAATTTGTGCTCTTTCCAAAGTTTTCAGGAAATTTAGGCAGTAGTGATAATCTTGTTTATTCAGAAACAAGTCTGAATTAATAACGACTTTATGTTTCAGGGTATTGGGAAGACACCTAGTAATACAAGCTGTTAAATAACCACGGATGGCCAGGAGAAGATTTTGGTAGATCTGATCTATAATTTTTACAATATTTGGGTATAAAGTTATCCTTAAAGTGCTAAAAAATATCAAAGGATGTTAAACATCCCATTCACTTTATGGACTTGCTTGTTCAAACTTTCCTCTGCCCCCCTCTCTATCTCACAGTTTCAGTAAACTTTCACCAATCCTTAATACAAACAATTCAAAAATTGCAAAGAGTTTGCATTTGGGATGAAGCATATATACAGCCTACCACCATGATCCAACAGCCCTTAGAGAGCACAGCCACACTTTCTACCGCTCACTGTTCTGAGGGTGAACAGCTGAAAATCTGCTGAGCCCGGCAGAAAGCATCTGTGGTTCCTGACAGAATGTTTAATTTTTTTTAACATTAATAATCTATTTGGTATAATGGAACCAACATTGGGCTGTGAGTCCAGAGATCTGAATTCCAGGCCTGTCACTCATAAGTATTGTTTATTTTGTCAAGTTAGCTTGCTTTGCGTCATCTCTAATCCACAGAAAAAGAAAGTTCCATGATCATAGCATAAATTTAAATATTAGTTCTCATCCTAAGTCTATATATACCACACTCATATTAACATTTTCAATAGTACTCATGTGGTTCAGAGAGAGACATATTAGGTATGCAGCTCTTTTTAGATTGTTTAGTAATAATTTCTGCACAAAACCTGATTTCTCCTAGTTCCTTTCAAGTTTTTAGCCTATTTTGATATTGTCTCTATTCTTTGTTTTGGTCATCTCTAACAGTACTTCAAAAAACACTACGATGTTTATCTTTAAAATCAATTACTGACATTTTGGGCAATTCCCCAGATAATCACTTGGTTGACTCCTTTATCCCCTTCTTGGTCTTTGCTCTAATGTCACCTTCTCAGTGAGGTCTACTTGACTTACCTGCTACCCTATTTAAAACTGCAATCAGCCCCTTCCCCCTCCACCCAACTGTATGCTCTTACTGTGCTATATTTAGTGGTCTTTCTCCCCCTACAACACTTGCCACCTTCTGACATGGTGCCACATTTACTCATTTCTTGTATCTCCCATTTACTGTCTGTCTCCTCTTCATGGCAATGTAGGCTTCGTGACAGCAGGGATCTTTGCTCCGTTCATTGGTGTATTCCAAGACCCAGCCTAGTACAGAGGCTAGCAAATGGTAAGCATTAAGTAATTTTTGTTTAGTACTAAATAATGAATAATTTCAGTTCTTTATGTTTTGCAGCTAGTGAATGAATCTAAGCATCTTTTACTTTCAAAACAATTGAGGGTATACAGCCCAGCCAACCCTCCACCCCAGACTACAGATGGGAAAACTCTAGCTCCTTGCCTACACCATGACATGACAGCAGAACTCAGATGGGGATGTGTTTACAATTACTTGGAACCTCAGAGATATATTTTTAAAATCTGTGAACCTGGTCTATGTTCCAGGAACATTAAGGGGACTTCTTACAGTTTACATGAAAGTCCATGCACAACTTTCAGAATTTTTTAATATGCTGGTACATGCATTTTACAACCAGAGATCAGTGTGAGGAACATTGCTAGTAGCAGCCACACTGCCTCATCATGGTCTATAGCGAATGTTCAGGGTTGAACATTTTTCAGTAAGGACAGTGATTTTTCAATTGTAAAATGTTTAAGTTGGTTATTCAGCAAACATTTATTGAGTCTATGTTTCAAGCATTATTAAATGTTGAAAAAAAGTTTAATAATGGTTCCTGCCCTCACAAAGCTCTCAGTTGGGAGAAAAGAGTATTTAAAAAAATAATTATAATACAACAGAGACAGAGCATGTTAAGGGGGTCAGGCAAGTTATCATATAGGAGGAGGCATAGGGGTAATTAAGAATTTTCCTTTGATTCTTGAGAAGGGATTTATTTCCCTTGCCACAGCAGACTCGTCCCTCCTCCTTCCTAAGTCTAACCCCATAAGTATACTTTTTGGAGGAAATGTGTGCTATTTCTTTATAATACAAATAATGTTAGTTAATTATAAAAAAAATACAAAATAGAGGTACATTTTAAAAAAATTAATCATTCACAATTTTACCCCACTGATCTACTTATGCTTTTTATTTCACACCAACTGACCTTGAATAAAATTTTGCTCCAGCAAAATCTTTTTCCCTTAAGATGTACTGAACCTATACTTTGGGCCAGGGACCCTGGAAAGTAAGGTCACACAAATAAAGCTTGAATCCACATTGGGATTTGAATGCATCACCTCCAAAATTTAGGTGTTGGCAATGAGACAGTAGCAAGAGGTGGGGCCTTTAAGCAGTGATTAGGTCATGAGGGTTACTCCCCCTGTGGATGGGATTAAGGTCCTTATAAAGGAGGCTCCATGCAACGTTCAGCTGGCTTGCCCTTTTGTCTTCTGCCATCTGAGGACACAGCATTCCTCCTCTTGGAGGATACATCATCAAGACTCCATCTTAGAAGTTTAAAGCAGCCTTCACCAGACAACCAAACCTGCCAGTGCCTTGATTTTGAACTTCCCAACCTTTGGAACTGTGAGAAAGTAAATTTCTGTTCTTTATCAATTACCAGGCCTGTGGCACTCTGTTATAGCAGTGCAAATAAGACAATCCACTTCCTTGTGATTTCAAAGCCCTCATAAAAACTAATATGCAAAAGTAAATCACTGCCTACTAGCATTCTCTCCTCGGCCCCAATTAAGAAAAAAGTAGCCTCTGACACCCAGAACCTGGTCTGGCAATCCCTGCTGGGCCTTGGTGTCCCCCTACTGAACATAAACAATTTCACAGAACAGCAACTTTAGACAAGTCTATTCTGTGACCATAATGAATCAAGATAGAGATACATCTAATTCTTAATCATGTCTCAATACAGACATAACTTTAGCACCATCTAAGTCACAATGTGCGAAGCACCCTCTCTCCTGGCTCGCAGCAGTGACTGCTGCTTCTTTATCAATTACAGCAGCAGCCTCACTCCAGTCTGCCCTTGTGGTCGATTTATTGAGATACTAACCACAGAATTGCCCCTACTTCCTGACCTCATCCAATCAAGAGCAACGCTCCACTTTCTTAAACCCGACCCCAATCACCAAATACAGCTCAAATCTTATAATAACAATTCCTTTTGTAACGTCCTCTCCTTGAGATGTCCCATGGTTCCCCCATGGTTGGCCTTCTTAGTACGACAAGCACTAAATCAACCTGTTCAACCTATTCAACTTCCACTAGGTGTGTTCTTGGTGGTGTTTGGCTGCAAGGTACTGGAAGCCTATAATAAATACACTCTGATCTAGAGAGAGAAAAAAAAAAATCCAGAATCCTTTCCTCTCTGGATACCTACCTCTCTCCTTTCTTTTAAAAAATTTTTTATTTTTTTAATTGACAAATAATAATGGTACATATTCATGGGGTCCACAGTAATACATATAATATACAGTGTTGATACTTTTTTCAAAGCCTCAACTTTAAACTGCCCAGCATTTATTTCTCATCTCACAAGAATCCGTCTTCCCTTGTCTGCCTGACTCCACACACTGAGCGAGAAGCTTTCCATGCTACAGAGCTGACTCAGGCGGTCTTGCCTTGCTTAAAACCACCCGAATTTCCAGCCAAATTGCCAATCACCTACTTTTTTTTTTTTTTTGAGAGGCAGTCTTGCTCTGTTGCCCAGGCTGGTGTGTAATGGCACAATCTTGGCTCACTGCAACCTCTGCCTCCCAGGTTCAAGCAATTCTCTTGCCTCAGCCTCCTGAGTAGCTGAGACTATAGGCATCTGCCACCACACCTGGCTAATATTTCTGGTAATATTTTTGTATTTTTAGTAGAGATGGGGTTTCACTACGTTAGCCAGACTGGTCTCAAACTCCCGACCTCAGGTGATCTGCCTGCCTCAGCCTCCCAAAGCACTAGGATTACAGGTGTGAGCCACCACACCAGCCCAAATGATAATCACCTTCTGACTGTAAGGACCTTGCTCTAAGATAGACCTTGCTCTAAGGTCCTTTTCTATTCTTCAGTCTCTCCGTTTGTCCTGGTTGGACACCTCTACCATGTTGAGATTTCTTCCCACAGTTTCCCCCACCTCAGAGGCTTGCCTCTTCTCCAGAGCTCCATCAGAGTTCCCTCTCCTTCCCGCCCCTGCTCAGTCACTGCCTTTCTCACTTGGCCCCTTCCTCCCTGCTCTAAGCATCTCCCTGATGAACGCATTGCCTCCCAGCATCAGTAGGCCGATGGCTCTCAAATCTCCCTGGCTGCCCCAGCCAGTGACAGGCCCCCTTCTCAGCAGGCTGCTGGAGAGCTCTGCAACTCCCTCAGAGCCAACATGGGGAAGTGCAATTGATTATCTTTCCTTCCACATCGCTAACATTTTCATTTCTTCTCTTCTTGGCATCACTGTCCACCCAGTCACCCAGGTCAGAAGTGACAGAGTAGCCCAGGTCTCCACCCTGTCTTCACCCGCCCTTGCCCGCATACCTTCTCTAGGTCTATCTAACATATCCCCTTCTTTCTGGCCTCCAACATCTAATTTAAGACCCCCATAATAATGGCACATATTCATAGGGTCCATAGTAATACATAAAATGTATAGTGATCATATTTTTTCAGAGCCTCAACTTTACACTACTCAGCATTTATTTCTCTTTTCATAATAATCTGTCTTCCCTTGTCTGCCTGCCATCTGCCTTTAATCTGTCAATAACCCTGCAACACATTCCACCTCCAACCCCCATTAGGTTTTCCTTAATTGTTCTATCACTCTCCTGCTTCCTTCCCACTGCCTGCAGTAGAACACCTAAGTCCCTGAGCATTAACACAAGGCCCTGCATGATCTGCTCCACTTACCTTTCCATGCCTCATGGTTTAGCTGTAATGAATTCCTGGGTTGCCTCCTCTTTCTTATCAGACTACTGTAGTTTAATTCTTCGCTCATTCATGTGATAAACATTTATGAGGTGCATAATGTGCACCAGATATTGTGAGAAGCTTTACAGATTCCATACTAAAAAGCACAGTTGTTACCCTCAAGGAGCATATATCTTATGGCAGACAACGCACTGTGATAATGTCCTTATGACAACATGCAATAAATAGTTATCAAATGAATAAATGAATGCACAAGTAAGTTACTCTCCTTGTGCCTTTGTTTTCTCATCTTCAACAATGTAGATAATAATAGTTTCTTTTACAGAGAGTTGCTGTGAAGATTAGATGAGTTTGTAGACTGCTTGGAGTGATATCTGGCACATATCAGTGTTGAGAGTGTTTCTATTTAATGTGGCTTGAGAATTCTGCAGAGAGAGTTAGGTATGAGGGTTGTCTAGATCAGCTTGAGCAGGAGAGGGAGGGAATCAGAGGTGTTTTCTCCAGAGGGAGGGAATACCCTAAGCAGGGTCTGACAGTCCGAGTCAGACAAAATGAAAGGACGTAAAAGGATAGCCCAGGCAGAGCACATTGGGAGAGTATAAGTGCAGATATCACCAGGATGATACAGCAAGGTCCACTCAGGGAGTTTTAAGGTAAAAATGAGAGGATGACAAGAAATGAGGTAGAAGAGGCAAACTGAAGCCAGACTGTAAGGGATTATCCTTGCGTGTGCCAGAGTAGGAATTTTACTCTGAAGATAAACTATTAGTTCCAATTGAGATAGTGAAGGGTTTTAAGGAGGCAAATGATAGAGGCATACTTCTATTTTAGAAAGCTAATCATAACACCATGAAAATAAAGGCACCATGAAAATGGGAGCAGAAAAATCACAAAGGAGGCTTTTCAGCAATTCCCAAAGGAGGCACTGCGGCCTGATGTAAGGTGAGTCAGTGAGAATGGGAAGGAGGAGATAGATGGCTCTCTCTCTTTTTTTTTTTTTTTCTTTTTTTGATACAGAGTCTCACTGTTGCTCAGGCTGGAGTTCAGTGGCGTGATCTTGGCTCACTGCAACCTCCATCTGGATTCAAGCTATTCTCTTGCCTCAGCCTCCCAAGTGGCTGGGATTACAGGAACCCACCACCATGCCTGGCTAATTTTTGTATTTTTAGTAGAGACAGGGTTTCACCATGTTGGCCAGGCTGGTCTCAAATTCCTGACTTCAAGTGATCTGCCGACCTTGGCCTATCAAAGGTTTAAGGTTTTCTTAAACCTCACTGGCCATTCAGGTTTAGCTTCCTGGGATGCCTTTCCTAACACTCCCAGGGTGACTCCTTAGCTACCTCTGTGATCCACAGACCTGTCATTTACATTCTAGCCTATGAGCTCCTCAAGAACAGGAAATGAGTCCTTTTCACTTTCAAGTCCACATTTAGCACTGTGAGCTAGGTCAGAGGTCTTGCAGGTGCTGTACACGGTTCTGCAGAATAAAGACTTTTGGCGGGGTGCAGCGGCTCATGTCTGTAATCCTAGCACTCTGGGAGGCCGATGGATCACCTGAGGTCAGGAGTTCAAGACCAGCCTGGCCAACACAGTGAAACCTCGTCTCTACTAAAAATACAAAAAATTAGCTGGGTGCAGTGGCGCGAGCCTGTAATCCCAGCTATTCGGGAGGCTGAGGCAGGGGAATCACTTGAACCCAGGAGGCAGAGGTTATGGTGAGCCAAGATTGTGCCACTGCATTCTAGCCTGGGTGACAGAAGGAGACTTCATCCCAACAAATAAAAACAACAACAACAACAAAAAACTTTCAATGAATGCTTTATAAGAAAAGGGATTAAGATTACAGACTCTCTAAGACATTACAAGTACATTTTCTAATTCTTTTACTTTTTCAATATGTTTAGCAAGCAACACAAAAAAGTTTGCTTTGCTTGAGTTGTTTAATTAAAACAACAAACATACCGAGCATGTTAAAATGGAAAGGCACTGTGCTGTGGTATATAGTGACTGCAACTGTTTTTCCTCTAATAAATATATTAGATATTCCTCATTCAATACATAAAAAATGATTACTTGATAAAATTAGCTTATTTTATTTGAGGAGATAATTAATGTTTTAATTAAAAGTAGATAAGGCCAGAATAAATATATAGTTTATAGCACTAATTAGTTTCCTTATTATTCCCTGACAGTAGAAAGCCATCACTCTTGTTAGCATTATTTTTCACTTTATCTTGGATGGATTGATATGATTTCAATGAGCTAGATGCTACTGAAAAGCTCAGTGTTTTTCTTCTGGTCCTGGGCTGTACAGCATTTTTAATAACATCCACATCTACCATCATGTAAATCGTGCTCATGTGTAATACTACTATAGAAGGCATTTTTTTTTCCATCCCTTATTGGGAATTTTTTCCCACTGGTTTTTCTTGGATTTTTCTTTTCATTTTAAGTGAACTCGATCCCAATAATTCATTTACAATAGAAAAGGCTAAAAAATTTAAGGCTTAAAAGAAATCAGTTTTTAGACAATGGTAAATGTTAATAAAATTAGGAACTTCTTTTTCTGGCACTATAAAATTTCCAGGATATTAATGTTCACTGCTATGTGGTATTCTATATTTTCAATAATGTGAGCGATTTCATAGTCTAGAAGAAGATTTGTATAATGATCGAATTCTTGAGCCTACCTGCAAAGGCACATTTTAATATTTGTATTCTCAAAAGTTGCAGGTAGGAGAGGCAAACTGAAGCCAGACTGTTAAACCCGGGAATACTGAAAATATTTTTGAAACTATAATTAGAATGAAGTTTTATAATTCAAGAACTATGTGTATAAATAATTAGGATTTTGCCATTAATTATTAAGCATCACCTTACTTAGTTAAAGCCATATTGTGATATATATAACTAATAATAAATGGTATTTTCTTAGATATTTCAAAAACCAATACCTTTACCTAATTTCTCTCCAAAGCCCATCAGATATTCTTTAGCAGAGAGATAACAGAAATTTCCTTTAAATACAATAATATAATTCTAAAAATAAATTCCCCCAATGTCATTTTAAATAAAAATTAATACTATACTTACAGTAAACAATGAAAATGGCATGACATTTACAAAGACTGACATAAAATGTTTTCATTATCAAGATGGTGAAATCAAGGAATATATGTACAGCTGAGACAAACTTGTATTCAATCTATCAACATTTTTAGAATGACTTTCACGCCAAGCTTTATGTCAGCGTCTGGGGAACCAAAGCCCCTTAAGGCATAGTCCCAATACTTGAGAAGCTCAGTTTCTCTAGGGCAATATCCAGCCCTTTCCAGAGAAAAATTTTCTATGAAGTGGTAAATGCGATAATGAAAACACAAAGTAGGGCAGAAACTTAAGGGACAGGAGAAACAAATGTGCGTTGGAGCATAGATCCTGGTTTTAACCTTCTCAATGCGGTGCATTTGTTTGGGTGTGCATATGTGTGCACACTGGTCATACATATCGGATATTATGTAAAATTTAATCTAAATTGATGCAATGTCTAGCCACATAAATTCGAAATTAATAGTGCACACAGTTGAAACAGGCCCAGAGATACTGTATGCACAATTATGTATAACATGATGAAATGTTAAAAGCAATAATCAGAAACATTTTCAAGAAAGCTGACAGGACATTTAAGAGGTAAATTAAGCAGACGTATTTTGTAGAATTTAAAAATTACTACTAAGATTTGTACTTTTAGAATAACTAAAGGTAATTCATTAGAAAAAATTATGAAAACAAATTTTCTTTTGCTCACAGTATATTCAGAAGTCTATAGATCTTTATCAGTAATAACTAAATAATTATTAGTGATATGAAGTGGTCAATACTTAAACTTTGAAAGCATTATGATTAAGTAGTTATAATGAAATGCTTACTTGGTACAGAGAACATAGGACCTATCATAAATAGTTTAGACACAACACAAACAAATCAAATATGACTTTACCTCCTTGTTCACACAACTGCTGGGCTAAAGCATCTTTGAAAATAACCTGGCCCCGGTGTGTTGCTGTAGCCCTGTAAACAAATGGAAAAGGGTTAATTCAAATCTTGTAATATGTTTGCTGAAAATATATTTTTAAAACTTTTTTAAAAGCTTATTCTTAAACTTTATTGTGTGGATATGATATTTTTGATGAGTACATCAGAACAGTGATATAAATGAACAGTGAAGGCTTAAACCAAGACACCTGGGTTGAGAACTGTCTTCTGATTTTACTATATAAAGGTAATTTAACAGTTGTGAGCTTGTTCTGACAACAGCAGACGTGAATAAAGCCTACATAATAAAAAGTATGGAGAGGAGGCTTATTAAAATTTCTTCTTCAGGAGACCATGATATAAATATTTTGCGGAGCAACATTGGTATTAGTACTGGAGAAAGATGCTCTTAAGGTACTTTTTTCTGAAATCAATACTCACCATAACATATAAAGAGTTGAAACAGAGAATTACATTTTTTTAAAGTATTTTCTTAAAAAGAGGGCTATTCAAGGCTTTCATAATAAAATCTGTCATAACAAAATAAAACCATTTGAAGGAGATTCACTATTTGAAGGAGATATATATCTTTTACTTCTTCTAATCAGAGCTGTGCACATGAATTGATGAAAAAAATAACATCCTTGCAGCAGATGTGTCATTCAATGGCTATAATAAAAAATGTCTTATTAAAGGAATAATTATGCTTTATATATTAAGGGGTTTCCTTTAAAAAGAATCTTTCTGGCACGAAATGTGTTATTTAAACAAATTTAAAACAGAAAATCATGTCTCTTTAAGAAACTTGATTTTAGAAAATAAGCCATACAAAAATCTTTCTAAATAACAGAAAAACTAGCATGAAATCTTAACTTCAGTTTTAGCCAAAACCATCCTAGGGCAAAAATAATTTGAACTATCATCTGCTGGAGACGGATTACATACAAGGCACTGTACTAGCTCACAACAGGGCAAAGTTTAGCCTATGTATTTCCCCTTGATAAGTGTGCCCTTCCTTCGGTCAACATCTTGTTGTTTGCTGGGCTCAGTAGGGCTTCCTGGCTCCCAGCATTCCTTGCTCTGGCCCATGTGTGGATGTAGCTTCCCCCTCCATGCTGCAGACCTTTCTGAATTCTGTCCTGATTGAATTGTAAGTACCCTCTAGTGTTAGTCAGTCCCCCAGAACCCAACTCTGTGAAAGTAATCTGACAAATGAATCCATGTTGAAGTGTTCACGGGTGATATCACTTCAAGGTAACATATTTCAGCAGTGAAAGTACTATGCCTTCACATACACACACACATACACACACACACACACACACACACACACTCACACACTGGCTTAACAGTGAGAGTTTTGAATGGTAGAGGGGAAATATAATTGGAGAGAAAAATCACTGGGTGGCCTTCAACTCATACCATATGTGAAGCACATGAGGGCGTGAGCCCTTGTTGTTGCATATTAATCATTATCGAAATTACACATAAACAGATGCTACCATTCTTTTTATATATTCAAATATGTTTATAGGATTTCCTTTGCTTTCAGAAAGCTGAAAATGAGAAGGACTAAACATAGGACCAATCCAAGCCATAAACATGGCCTAGAAGCTCACTAATCAGTACAGATTTTATGACCAAAGGGAACACTATAAATTTTTTACTTAAATACATTGTTCAAACCAATCAAGCCAATAGTGTCTGAGTTCACATACACTTCTAATAGCAACACAGTGATCATCAGTGTGACATTTGCTTTGGAAGGGACATATTTTCTGAAATCACTAACCACCAAGAAAAGTCCTACAACATGCAATGTTTAAATAATTGTTCATTTTAGTTGTCTTCTGACTGTAAGTATGTAATACTCTTACCATAATATTTCTTCTTGGTCATAAGCCTAGTTGTCATTGTGCCAGCCTATGCTCCTATGAACATAATGAGCCAAATGATCAAAATAAGATTCAGGTATCAGAGGTTTCACCTTTTCTCTAAATATCGTATATACCAATGTATCTCAGTCACTTCACAGCAGCTTGTGAACAGTCCACACTGTTTTTTCCCCATTACTCAGTTTCCTCGGATTCATTATTTGTTGACTTCATTAATATTCTTACTTCTGCTACTTTGGTTCAATAAATAAACCTCATAAATGTCTAAAGAATAATGACAGAGTAATTGAACCTGAAGGAATCTTTAAGATCATCTAGTTAGCATGTCTTTAGCAGTGGTACTCATTCTTCAAACAAATACAGAATTCCAATGAATAAAAACAGTGGAGCCCTAGCCTTTGAAATTCTGGGGCTCTGTACTACCTGTTTCCCAAATCTTGCCGTGTGCTTCTCTGGAACTCTTAGGGTTTGGAATGCCAGGGCAGGGAGGTTATTAATCTACTGAAGGTTACACAGCCCATTAATGGTAGATAAGATCTGATTCCAGGTCTTTGATTTGAGGTCTTGGATTCTTTCCCTTGCATTAGCAGTTTTCCAAATGTGCTCCACGGTAATTCCCTAGGGGTCTCCATGAGCGTCAAAAGAAGCAAGGGCAACAGCCAGTGTTCCAGGCACAAGTCAATTCCACCAACCATCTAGGCTTTATATGTTCTAATTATTTAATTTTGTTTAAAGAAAGGGCTCAGCAATTAAAAGCTGGTTTGAGAAGCACAGCACACTATCTGCTCAGTGCCATTATCTGAAGTTCCCTGTTTGGGAAAAGTAGAAGTAGTAATAATAATAATAATGTGGCTGGCATACATACTTATTGTTATTCTAACACCTATTATGAATTAAAATTTACCCCCTGCTAGGCAGTGTTGTAGGGCTTTACAAAAATTAACTCGATTAATCCTGTCAATGGCCCTACAAGGTAGATACTATTATCCATTTTTCCTAGGACACAGAGCTACTGCATGATTTACAAATGTCACACAATTGGTGGTAAAGCCAGGATTCAAACCCAGGCAGTCTGAGTACAGAGTCCTTGCTTTTAAGTATTACAGCAATATTTCATTAACCTGGTTCAAAAATATGATGGTAGCTTTCAATCACCTTTCAGAGGAAGAGCCTGCCTTCAGGACCTGATCTTTTTTCTTTTCTTCTTTGAGACAGTCTTGCTCTGTTGCCGGGATGGAGTGCAGTGGTGCGAACTTGGCTCACTGAAACCTGTGCCTCCTGGATTCAAACGATTCTCCTGCCTCAGCCTCCTGAGTAGCTAGGACTACAGGCATGCACCATCACATCCAGCGAATTTTTGTATTTTTAGTAGAGACAGGGTTTCACCATATTGGCCAGGATGGTCTCGATCTCTTGACCTCATGATCCACCCACCTTGGCCTCCCAAAGTGCTGGGATTACAGGCATGAGCCACCATGCTCGGCCCAGGGCCTGATCTTTAAAGTCATGTCTTCTCTGACTTGTGCTCTCTACTCCAACCCTTCAGGCTAAAGCCGTTTTAGTTAACCTCCTTCTGGACAAACTTCTCTTCATTTCCAATGGAACTCTGGCCTCTAGGCCAGCAACTCCTTGTAATTTGTCTTTGAAAACACCATTTCTCTCTCTCGACCCTTCTCCCACTACAGTGTTCTGTGAGCCCCTCGACTTCTTTTCAACCATTTAATATAAAATCTAAGACAAGATACATTAAATGCTTATTGGCATATGTATTTATTCTTCACCTAGTACATAGTATTTGTCTAATTTTGAACTTTCTTCCATTTTATAGGTTTCAATTAATCTTTTTTTTTTTTTTTAATTTAAGCATTTAAGTTCAGGGGTACATGTGCAAGTTTTACACAGGTAAACTTGTATAATGGGGGTTTATTACACAGATTATTTTACCAACCAGGTATTAAGCCTAGTACCCATTAGTTATTTTTCCTGATCCTCTCCCTCCTCCTATCTCCTCCACTCTCCGATAGGCCCCAGTGTGTGTTGTTCCTCTCTATGTGTCCATGTGTTCTCATTATTTAGTTCCCACTTATAAGTGAGAACATGTGGTATTTGGTTTTCTGTTCCTGTGTTAGTTTGCTAAGGATAACAGCCTCCAGTTCCATCCATATCCCTGCAAAGGACCTGATCTCATTCTTCTTTATGGCTGCATAGTATTTCATGGTATATATATACCACATTTTCTTTATCCAGTCTACCATTGATGGAGCCCCTCAGCTTCTATAAGCTTATTACAGTCCCCTTTCGACTCTTTGTCACACTTCTTCCAACAGCCCCCATGACCCACTGCATTTTCCTGTATGCTACAGACATAGGATTACTGGATGACCTTCTCAGCCACACTGCTGCCCAAACCCTGGAACGTATATGGATATCCAATATACACATGCGTGCTGACAGATAAACATCATTTGCCTCACTTTCTTTCTAAACCCTTAGAACCCTCAAATAATATTTTAATCTAAAACTATCTCACCTTATAGGAGAAGCATGGTTAGTAGTTTTAAAAGTCTGCATATTGCCATCTTATCTTGGGGAGAAGAAAGAGCAGATGCCCAAGTGACCAGCAAGAACACAGGCTCCCTTGCTTTATCCCATGAGCCATCTGCACTGCATTCCTCAGGGTGTGACTAATGTCAATACGGCAAGCCTATTTGAACATATTTTGAGCTGTCAAATAATTCACGGTGGTTTACCCACAGAATCACAGCATTTATTTCAACTCTTCTATGGAAATACATAAATGTTCTATTATATAAATATATATTATATTTTCAAAAATTGCTAAAAGTACAGTAACTTAGAATTAAGTCTCTAGAGGTCACGTCCTCCAATTTTTAAAATTACATTGCCAGATAAAATTGTATGTTAAGCTGGGTATTAAATCTAGCTAATTAACATATGCATTACCTCATATAGTTACCATTTTTTGTGGTGAGATCCACATCCACTCTCTTAGCATTTCCAAGAATACAATATATTATTAACCATAGTCACCATGTTGGCAATACATCTCTTGAACTTATCCCTCCTGTCTAACTGAAATTTTATATCCTTTGACCGACATCTCCCAACTACCTCCCCAAACCACGGAGCCCCTTATAATCACCATTCTACGCTCTACTTCTATAAGACCATCTTTTTTAGATTCCACCAGGTCCTCCAATTTGTAATGCACAACATATTTTTAAATGAGAATACAGAGCTATGGAATATGGTGACAGGCCTGATTCATTTCCAGAATTGTTATTTTATGTAATTTATAGCTCTCCCTCAGGGTGAAGGTCCATTACACTGACAGTGTTATTAACTATGTTGGTACTATTTGCACTTAATTTTACATAATTAGCAATAATTTTTCAGAAGAGTTTAGAAAATATCTTCATTCTTCATTGTTTTGGGAAGTAGACCAAATTTCTTAAAACTTGTTTCTAATGAGTACTTATCTTCTTCTTGGGAGATGCACAGATCTCTAAAGCAAACTTGCTAGCAAGAGCCCCTATTAACTAAGTAATTTTAAAATCCCTTTGGACTGTTATTACCTATCATTTGAAAAGCTCTATAGATTCTCCAAAACGAAGAAAGTTCATTATATTCAGTGCTTAAAGAAGCCTTTGTTGTTATGATTAAAAAAGAGCATGTGATATTTTCATCTCAACTAAACAAAAGAGTAGCTATATGCCCAAAGCATTTGAGAAATAAGTGTGCATTGTGCTGCGGTGCAGTGCTGAGGTACAGTCTCTGCAAGGAGAAAGACCAGTGACAGAACACAGTAAGGAGCCACTTATGAGCTACATGACTTTGGACAACTTTAATCACTCTAGGCAAGAGACTCCCTACCTGAGGACAGGGATAACTTGAAATAATAACTATCACTTAAAGATATGAATATTCACTCTTAAGATATTTACAGTCTCTCAACCTAAACAGATTTCAAGCTTCTGGAATAGTAGGAATCAGTAATTGAAAAGAAATTATCCCCCATACGGCATCTATCATAATGATTTGAACAAATGAGGAATCAGAGCTATTTATATTTTTGACTTATATTTATATTTGATTTATATTTTTCACTCCACAATTTGCTTACAATGTATTGTCACCCAGTTTAAAAAGAAGGAATACAGAAGTATTTTAAAATAGTTGCTATAATGCCTAAATTCCCAAGTGTATTGTTATTTGTTGATTACATGAATCAATTTGCCCATAGGTTAACATACAGAATCATACCAGCTGGTTCATTTCTAAACCTACGACAATGTACTTTACCTCCAGGGGTGGGTTGCTTTTTCCACCATTTTCTACTGCTTTATCAATGAAGTCTGGTATGTTAGCGACTTGTCCATTTTACAGCTGGAAGAGCATTTGTTAATCAGCAATCTGAAGTTACTCTAGTGTAATTCAGTATGTCTGTGCCAAGCCACCCTCCAGGAAAGGTAACTAAATATGTGGAATATGGGGGAAAAAGAGTTGATCTGAGTGTGGTAAATTTGATCTTCAAAGGAATCAATTCACCCATTAAAATTCTTACCCCCTTTATATCAGCAAATTATAGTACTTTCTTTTCTCTCTTTCTTCCTTTCTCTCTTTCTCTTTTTTGACAAGGTCTCACTATGTTGCCCAGGTTAATCTTGAACTCCAGTGTTCAAGCAATCCTCCCACCCTGCCCTCTCAAAGTGCTGAGATTAAAGGCATAAAAATTACAGTGCATTCCAATTTGGGTATATATACTGATTTAGGCCTATTTCTTTTTAAATATTTTACTTGATGATTGATATAAAGCATCCATACAGTAAATGTTTGCAAAATGGGTGAATGATTAATATATGTTACACTTGATACAGAATGCTAAATGCCTTAAGAAGTAACCAGCAAGTCATTGCATAAGAAACACCATGAAAAAGATGGTTAGATGAAAATAGTCAAGATAAACATTGTTATAAGTAAGATTAATCTTGAAAATCAGTTAACAGCAAGAAAAGTAAAAGTAAATAAGCTGATGCATTTGCTTTATTATCACAACACATTTCATCATTTAACATCTTCCAGAGTATCCTCAAACCAACTGTATTCTGGAAATGCCTTCTAAAACATTAAAATAAAAATGCTTTCCATACCACCTTTTAAAATCATTAAAATTATTTGGGAGGCTCTGCTGTTTTAAACACCTTTTAAATTAAGTAAGTCTATGGTCCTCTGTCTCAGAGGCATTCTTAGGCAAGGCAAGAACAAAATTAGAAAAATAGCAGGTCAATTCCAAAGAAAACCTGTTAAAAATAATGTTTTCTACTGGATATGAATTAAAGAATCTATGTATTTATTGAAACTTGCATGCAAAGTATTTAGGTATCACCTTTAAGTGGACTCAAAGAAAGAGTACTAGCTTCCATAACAGAAGAAGTGGGAGTTTGCTCTAGGATGGGCATTCATTACCTCCATGATTTATACTGTGTCACTTAACTTCTGCGTGTCTTATTGTCTTAACCTATAAACCGAACGGACTGGATAATTTTAAGGTTCAAACAGCAGATCTGGAATCACAGCATGTAAGTTTGCACTGCAGCTCAATGACTTATGTTGATCTTATATGAGTGTTTATCTTCTGAGATAGGACTAGAAATGTCGTGCTATTTATTTCCAGGGCTGTGATGAAAATCAAATGAGATCAACTTTGTGAAAATATTGTGGAAAATATAAGAAATTCTGATTATAATGTCTGATTGGTCATTTCAGAATACAGCACAAAATTGAAAGGGAATTAAAGAAGCACGTTCTATAGGATTTAAGACCAAAAGCTATTTTTGATCTTAAAAGGGAAGACTATAAACTCTAAAATATTTTTGACTGTGACAAAGTCAATGAAAGCTCCAATAAACAACAGGATTTCTAACATAGTTAATTAATCATAACAAATTAGGACAATAATGGTGTATTCTCGCAAAGAAATCCTGCCAAAGTACATACAAGTGTTGCTTTGGAGGAAATAAATTGTAAAGCAAGCCCCTACTACAGTATACAATGTTTACAATTTTTTTCTATTATAAAGGTAATTTGTATTATAAAAAATTTTAAATATAGAAAAGTAGTAATGAGAAAATAAAATTACTCATATTCATACCAAGGAGAGATAATCACTATTCATATTTCAGTAAATCATATACCCTTGTAGTTTTTATAATTCATTAATATAAAGTGGTTTAGAAAATCGCTTCCCTAAACAGCTGGTTTCCATTTGCTTATATTTAGTATTTATCATAAATAGTTGCCATATCATTAAACACTTTTCAAACAAGATTTTTAAAGGCTAACCCATTGGTGAGTTATAGTCAGGAGACCCATGTCATGTGCAACGACAAACCAAGGCTCAAAATAAAAAGATGGAGGAAGATTTACCAAGCTAATGGGGGGGAAAAAAAGCAGAAGTTGCAATTCTAGCCTCTGATAAAACAGAATTTAAACCAACAAATATCAAAAGAGACAAAGAATGGCATTACATAATGGTAAAGGGATCAATGCAAGAAGAGCTGATGGTCCTAAACATAGATGCATCCAATACAGGAGCACCCAGATTCATAAAACAAGTTCTTACAGACCTACAGAGAGACTTAAACTCCCACACAGTAATAGAGGGAGACTTTAACACCCCACTGTCAATATTAGACAGATCAACAAGACAGAAAATTAACAAAGATATTTAGGACTTGAACTCAGCTCTGGACCAAGCAGACCTAATAGACATCTACAGAATTCTCCACCCCAAATCAACAGAATATACATTCTTCTCAGCCCCACATAGAACTTATTCTAAAATTGACCACATAACTGGAAGTGAAACACTCCTCAGCAAATGCAAAAGAACGGAAATCATAACAACAGTCTCTTAGATCACAGTGCAATCAAATGAGAACTCAGAATTAAGAAACTCACTCAAAACTGTACAACTACATGGAAACTGAACAACCTGCTCCTGAATGACTACTGAGTAAATAATGAAATTAAGGCAAAAATAAGTAAGTTCTTTGAAACCTATGAGAACAAAAACACAATGAACCTGAGTTTCTGGGACACAGCTAAGCAGTGTTAGAGGGAAATTTACAGCACTAAATGCCCACAGGAGAAAGCAGGAAAGATCCAAAATTGACATCCTAACATCTCAATTAAAAGAACTAGAAAAGCAAGAGCAAGCAAATTCAAAAGCTAGCAGAAGACAGGAAAAACTAAGATCAGAGCAGAACTGAAGGACATAGAGCCCTTCAAAAAAGCCCTTCATGAAAAGCCCTTCAAAAAATCAATGAACCCAGGAGCTGGTTTTTTGAAAAGGTTAACGAAATAGATAGACCACTAGACAGACTAACAAAGAAGAAAAGAGAGAAGAATTAAACACACACAACAAAAATTGCTAAAGGGGAGATCACCACTGATCCCACAGAAATACAAACTACCATCAGAGAATGCTATAAACAGCTGTGCTCAAATAAAATAGAAAGTCTAGAAGAAATGGATAATTCCTGAACACATATGCCCTCCCAAAACTAAACCAGTAAGAAGTCAAATCCCTGAATAGACCAATAACAAGTTCTGCAATTGAGGCAGTAATTAATAGCCTACCAACCAAAAAAAAGCCTAGGACCAGATAGATTCACAGCAGAATTCTACCAGAGGTACAAGGAGGAGCTGGTACCATTCCTTCTGAAACCATTCCAAAAAACAGAAAAAGAGGGACTCCTCCCTAACTCATTTTATAAGGCTAGCGTCATTCTGCTACCAAAACCTGGCAGAGACGTACAAAAAAAGAAAACCTCGAGCCAATATACCTGATGAACACTGATGTGAAAACCCTCAATAAAATACTGGTAAACCAAATCCAGCAGCACATTAAAAAGCTTATCTACCACAATCAAGTTGGCTTCATCCCTGGGATGCAAGGCTGGTTCAACAAATGCAAATCAATAAACATAATCCATCAGATAAACAGAACCAATGACAAAAACCACATGATTATCTCAATAGATGCAGAAAAGGCCTTTGATAAAAATCAACATCCATTCATGCTAAAAACACACAATAAACTAGGTATTGATGGAATGTATCTCAAAATAATAAGAGCTATTTACAACAAACCCACAGCCAATATTATGCTGAATGGGCAAAAGTTGAAAGCATTCCCTTTGAAAACTGGCAGGAGACAAGGATGCCTTCTCTCACCACTCCTATTCAACACAGTATTGGAAGTTCTGGCCAGGGCTATCAGGCAAGAGAAAGAAATAAAGGGTATTCAAATAGAAAGAGAGAAAGTCAAATTTCTCTGTTTGCAGATAACATGATTATATGTCTAGAAAACCCCAGTGTCTCAGCCGAAAAACTCCTTATATTAATAAGTAACTTCAGCAAAATCTCAGAATACAAAATCAATGTGCAAAAATCACAAGTATTCCTATACATAAATAACAGACAAACAGCCAAATCATGAGTGAACCCCCATTCACAATTGCTACAAAGAGAATAAAATACCTAGGAATACAACTTAGAAGGGATGGAAGGACCTCTTCAAGGAGAACTACAAAACACTGCTCAAGGAAATAAGAGAGGACACAAACAAATGGAAAAACATTCCATGCTCATGGACAGGAAGAATCAATATCATGAAAATGGCCACACTGCCCAAGGTAATTTATACATTCAACACTACTCTCATCAAGCTACCATTGACTGTCTTCACAGAATTAAAAAGAACTACTTTAAATTTCATATGGAATGAAAGAAGAGCCTGTATAGCCAAGATAACCCTAAGCAAAATGAACAAAGCAGGAGGTATCACGCTACCTGACTTCAAACTCTACTACAAGCCCGTAGTAACCAAAACAGCATGGTACCGGAACCATGAAATCAATGAAACAGAACAGAGGCCTCAGAAACAACACCACACATCTACAACCATCTGATCTCTGACAAACCTAACAAAAACAAGCAATGGGAAAAGGATTTCCTATTTAATAAACGGTGTTGGGAAAACAGGCTAGCCATAAGCAGAGAACTGAAACTGAACTCTTTTCTTACACCTTATACAAAAATTAACTCAAGATGGATTCAAGATTTAAACATAAGACCTACAACCATAAAAACCCTAGAAGAAAACCTAAGCAATACCATTCAGGACATAGGCATGGGCAAAGACTTCATGACTAGAACAACAAAAGCCAAAATTGATAAATGGGATCTAATCAAACTAAAGAGCTTCTGCACAGCAAAGAAACTATCATCAGAGCGAAGAGGCAATCTACAGAATGGGAAAGAATTTTTGCAATGTATCCATCTGACAAAGGGCCAATAACCAGAATCTACAAGGAACTTAAACAAATTTACAAGAAGAAACAACCCCATCAGAAAGTGGGCAAAGGATATGAACAGACACTTCTCAAAAGAAGACATTTATGTGGCTAACAAATTTATGAAAAAAAGCTCATCATCACTGGTCATTAGAGAAATGCAAATCAAAACCACAATGAGATACCATCTCATGTCAGTTAGAATGATAATCATTAAAAAATCAAGAGACAACAGATGCTGGAGAGGATGTTTACAAATAGGAACACTTTTACACTGTTGGTGGGAGTGTAAGTTAGTATAACCATTGTGGAAGATGGTATGGCGATTCCTCAAGAGTCTACAACTAGAAATACCACTTGACCCAGCAATCCCATTACTGGGTATATACCCAAAGAATTATAAATTTTTCTGCTATAAAGACACATGCACCCATATGTTTATTGCAGCACTACTCACAATAGCAAAGACTTGGAACCAACCCAAATGCCCATCAATGTTAGACTGGATAAAGAAAATGTGGCACATAAACACCATGGAATACGATGTATCCATAAAAAAGAAATGAGTTCATGTCCTCTGTAGGGACATGAATGAAGCTGGAAACTATCATTCTCAGCAAACTAACACAGTTAAACCAAACACTGGATGATCTCACTCATAAGTGGGAGTTGAACAATCAGAACACATGGGCACAGGGAAGAGAATATCACATACTGAGGCCTGTTGGGGTAGGGGGCAAGGAGAGGGACAGCATTATGAGAAATACCTAATGTAGATGATGGTTTGATGGGTGCAGCAAACCTTTATGGTACATATATACCTAGGTAACAAACCTGTACATTCTGCATATGTCTCCTAGAACTTAAAGTATAATAACAATAATGATAATAATAATAAAACAATATTCCACTTGATAACAATATCTAGTAGAGTAGTTTCTTTAACTACTCTACTGCTGTTGGAATTTTACTCCTTCATAGTTTTAAATAATGAAGTACATAAACCTTTGACCATATTTCTTGCCCAGGTCTGGGGTAGTCAAAATATGGGCATAAGCACTTAAAGCTTTTGTTATGAATTTCATGTTCGTGTACCACCCTTCCCCCTCCAAATTCATAAGTGAACGCCTTAACTCCCAACATGATAGTATTTGGAGATGGAGTCTTTAGGAGGTAGATGAGATCATGAGGGTAGAGCCTTCATCATAGAATTGGTGTCCTTATAAGAAGAAAATAAGCTGGGCGTGATGGCTCATGCCTGTAATCCCAGCACTTTGGGAGGCCGAGATGGACAGATCACGAGGTCAGAAGTTTGAGACAAGCCTGGTCAATATGGTGGAACACCATCTCTACTAAAAATACAAAAATAAGCCAGATGTGGTGGCAGATGCCTCTAGTCCCAGCTACTCAGGAGGCTGAAGCAGAAGAATGACTTGAACCTGGAAAGCAGAAGTTGCAGTGAGCCAAGATTGCACCACTGCACTCCAGCCTGGGTGACAGAGCGAGACTCCATCTCAAAATAAAATAAAAGGAAAGAAAAGAACAGGGAATTGATCAACCATTACCTAGACTAACCAAGAGAGAGAGAGAGAGCAATTTGCCAAAAACAAGAATGAAAGAGGGTACATTAGTATTGACATTATAGAAACAAAAAGGTTTATAAGAATATACTATGAACAATTATATGCGAACAAATTAGCCAAGATCAAATGAATAAATTCCTGAAAAGACATATGGTACTGAAACTGACTCAAGAAGAAATTGAAAATCTTAATAAACTTATAAGAACAGGGATTAGATTAATAATAAAAAGTTTACACACACACACACACACACACACACACACACACACACTCTCACACACACACACAAATGCCCAGGCCCCAGATGGCTTTACTGGTGAATTCTTACAAAATATTTAAAGAAAAATTAATCTCTCACAATTAAGGACACCAATACTTTACAAACTCTTTCAAAAAAGTGATCTGGGAGGAACACTTTCCAATGCATTCTGTGAGGCCAGTATATCAAAACTAGACAAAGACATCACAAAAACATATAACTATCCCTAAGTAGAGAGATAAAAAAATTAACAGAATGCTAACGAATTGAACTCAGCAACATACAAAAAGGATTATACACCAAGATGACATCAAATTCATCCCAGGAATGCAAAGTTGGTTCAATATACATCAATTAATAAATGCAATACACCATAGGTATAGGATAAAGATCAAAAAACATATGATCATCTAAACAGGTACATTAAAAGTATTTGACAACTTCCAATGCCCTTTCTTGATAAAAACACTGAATAAACTAGGAATACACAGGAATATCTTCAATCTCATAAATGTCATCTCAAATAAAAAGATAGCTAACATCATACATATTGGTGAAAGAATGAAACTTTTCTTTCTAAGATTGTGAACAAAACAAGGATTCTGTTCTTGCCATTTTTATTTAACATTTCTCTGGAGGTCTATGCAGGTTGATCAGGCAAAAAAAAAAAGGAAAGAACGAAAAGGCATCCAAATTGAAAAGGAGGAAGTAAAAGCATCTCTATTTGCTGCAGATATAATCTTATACAGGGAAAATACTAATAAATCCACAAGAAAATTATTAGAGTTAATAAAGAAGCCCAAAAATGCTGCAGAATGTAAGATCAATATAAGCTGTCTTTCTAAACACTGCCAAAGAATAACAAAAAATAAAATTAAGACAACAATTCCATGTATAAATTCATCAAAAAGAGTAAGATATTTAGTGATACATTTGCCAAAAAAGCATAAGACTTATACATAACAAACTACAAAACACTGTTGAAAAAAAGATCTAACTAAATGGAAAAACATCTTATGTTTATGACTTAGAAGATGAACAATTAAGATGGCGATACTACCCAAATGGATCTACAGATTCAGCATGATACCTCTCAAAATCTCAGCTGGGTATTTTCTAGAAATCGATAGCTACTTCTAAAATATAAATGCAAGGTACTCAGAAGAGTCAAAATAATCATGATAAAGAAGAAAGTTGGAGGACTTGCAATTCCTGATTTCAAAATACACTATGAAGTTACTATAATCAAGACAATGTGATACTGCCATAAAAACAGATGTATAGATTAATAGAACAGAATTGAGAGTACAGTAGCATACTTTTACATGGTTAATTTATTTTTGACAGTCAGGATAATTCCATGAAGAAAGAGGTCTTTAAAACAAATGGTGTTCAGTCAACTAGATACCCATATGCAAAAGAATAAGGTTAGACCCCTACCTCACACCATATACAAAGCTATCAAAATGGATCATAGATTTAAGTGTAATAGAACTAAAACTGTAAAACTCTTAAAATAAAACATAGGGATAAATCTTCATGACTTGACACTTCGCAGTAGTTTCTTAAATACGACATAAAAGACACAAGAAGAAAAAAGAATAAATAAACAGAACTTTATCAAAATTAAAACCTCTGTACAACAAATGATACCTTTTAAGAAGTTAAAAGAAAACCCACAGAATGGGAGAAAATGTCTGCAAATCATATATCTGATAAAGAAATGGTATCCAGTATATATGAAGAACTCTTTAAACTCAATAAGAAATAAATAACTCAATTTAAAAATAGGCAAATAATTTGAATAGACATTTATTAAAAAATACAAATGGTCAATAAACACATGAAAAGATGCTTAACATCATTAGTATTAGGTAAATACAAGGAAATAAAATAACATTCTACTCCCACAAGGTAAAATAAAAAAAGACAGACAATAAGAAGTGTTGCAAGGATGTGGAGAAACTGGAAGCCTCAGATATTGCTGGTTGTGATAAAAATGGTATCACAATTTTCGAAAACAGTTTGGCAATGCTTCAGAATGTTAAACATTGAGTTACTGTGTGATCCAGCAATTCCACTGGCAGTTGTATATGCAAAAACATGTGAATACATGTTCACAAGGAAAAAATATGTAAACAAACATTCTCAGAAGCATTATTAATGATAGGCAAAAGTGGAAATGAATGTCTGTCAACAGATGAATGGCTAAATAAAATGTGGTATATATCCATACAATGGAAGACTATTCAACCATAAATAGAAATGAAGTACCATTCATGCTAAAATATCGATGAACCTTGAAAATATGCAAAGTAAAAAAATCCAGTCAGAAGTCTATATAACGTATGATTCCATTTATATGAAATGTCCAGAATAGGCAATTTCACAGAGACAGAATATAGATAAGTGGTTTCTGGGGAAGGGGGGCATAGGGAAATGTAATCCAACAGCTCATGGGTGCAGGGTGTCTTTTGGGGGCAACAAAAATGTTACAAAATTTTTTATAATAGTTGTAAAATTCTGCAGATATACTGAAAGCCACCTAATTGAATATTTCAAAGGGATAAATTTTATGGTAAGTGAATTTTATCACAATAAAGCTGTAATTAAAAAGTAAAATGGAAATATATTCTGGAAGGCTGTAGATAAGCTAATAGGAGATGAATGCATAATCATACTGGGGACAGTCTGGTGTGTTTTGGAGACAGCTGATTTTTGAGACTGATATTATAATGAACAAAAGATGTTTTTGTCGCTTGAAACATGCAGAGAACAAAACTAAATTAATATTTTTTAAATGCTGCTATCCTTCAATTCTTCATTAAAAAGAATGCAATAGGTGGCCCAAGGAAACTATGAAGCCTCAAATTGCAACCAAACTTCAATTAAACCAAAGTTTAATTTCCATATATTATATGCAACTTTAAGCCCAGGGAGAGAATAAGTTTTCTTTTGCAATGTGTAAGTAGCTCTTCTTTTACCTGCCTCAGGACACATCTAGATGAAAGAAAACACATTAAATTATTGATGTAATGATTAACTGAAAGTCTCTTTAAATTATCTAGCATATCTATAGCAAAGCCCTTTGGCCCCACTCAGGCAAATCTATAACTCTTACAAGTATATTCAAAAGTAATCATGTGTACCATGTTTTGATAAAGAACTGAAGTAACCAAAATGAATGCTAAGGGTATTGTCTGGATGAAGGCTGATTTTCTTCTGTGTTTTCCTCACCCAGAAATACACTCTTTTAGGTCTACATAGAACCATAATTAGACTGACTCTCCTCGGTGTTTCATGAAAATGCCAGCATTGCTATGTTGCTAAGCGTCCAGGTGAGATTTCTGGCGATTATCACCAGCTCTATCACTAGTAAGTCCAATTTTAGAATAGTAAAAGTTCCAGCTTCAGTCTGATAAGAAACTATAGCAGGCTAGTGAAAAACAGCAGCCCTAGCAGGTGCATTTTCAGGGAAAGCAAATGGAACAAGAGACGGGAAAGGACAGTCTGAATGACAGTGGTTATCAAGGGTAGGACAAGGGAACATTTTGCTAAACAGAAGGTGGTTTGTTTGTTTGAATCAGAGTCACCCAAACTAAGGTGCTGTGGTGCAATCTTGGCCTACTGCAGCCTCTGCCACTCAGGTAAGAGTGATTCTCATGCCTCAGCCTCCAGAGTAGATGGAACTACAGGTGCGCACCAATACACCTGGCTAAATTTTGTACTTTTAGTAGAGATAGGGTTTCGCCATGTTGGCCAGGCTGGTCTCGAACTCCTGGCCTCAAGTGATCCACCTGCCTTGGCCTCCCAAAGTGCTAGGATAACAAGCGTGAGCCTCAGTGTCTGGCCATAGAGAAGTAATGTTTTTTATTTTGTAGATAATTTTTTTTATTTTTTTATTTTTATTTTTTTAGAATTAAAAGAATGAAACAGAGAAAGAAAGAGGAAGAGATTTTAGAAAAAAGAGAAAAGAAAGAAAGAAACAGCAAAAGAAAGAAAAAAGAATGAAAGAAAGAAAGGAAGAGATTTTAGAAAACAAGAGAAAAGGAGGAAGAAAGAAACAGCAAAAGAAAAAAAAAGAAGAGAGAAAGAAAGAGGAAGAGAAAGAGGGAAAGAGAATGAGATTCTTGTTTTATTGCTCAGGCTAGAATACAGTCTAAAAATGGATATTAAAAATCTCTTTTATGCCAATAATTTTGTTTGACAATGGAGACAGGAAGGAATAGGGGATGAAAATAACAAGCAGCCAACCAATATTTTATTTAAACCTGTGAAATGCTATGCAATTGCTGGGGAGTGATTTACTTCCAATTATGTGGTCACTTTTAAAATAGGTATAATGTGATGCTGAGAAAAATGTATGTTTTGTGGATTTGTGGGAGGAGAGTTCTGTAAATATTTGTTAAGTCTAGTTGTTCCAGGT